>JAZGLO010001293.1:0-24984 GCA_036873155.1 Biomphalaria sudanica | reverse complement strand
TTTTATTTCACTTTTTACCATTTCTACGTACACTTTCTATATGAAATTTAGAAAGCCTTCAGGACAGAAGACTCAAAAGTAAAGTAGCAATTATACATAAAACACTGAACCATAATCTTCAAATACAAAAACAAAATTAATAAAATACTCTGAAAGACACAAAAATAAAGGCACATTCCTCGTCCCATATGCTAGGACAAATTTGTACAAATACTCCTTCTCCCTAGTGCTATTAGAGCATGGAATGGGTTGCCTGAGCTAGCCAGAAAAACCAGTGACTTGGCAGAATTTAAGTCATTGGTTAATATGCATGACTAAATGCATGACGCGTAGGACGTAATCATCTTCTTTTTTGAAGTAACGTCTGTATTATATAAGATAAGATAAGAATGGAAATATTACAATCTAAAAACTCAAGTAAAAATGTAATCCTTTCATTCACGATGCACTGTCGCACATTGTAGTGTGACATTACTTAAATATGTCGTGTTTCTTCTTCTTCTCCGTTCTCATTGTTATGCTGGAGTGTTCAGATGATTAGATCAATATATGAAATGAACTGCGCAGTGGTTTCCAAATCGGGGAGCTCTCTTAGTATTGCAGTGTTTTGGGGACAGTGTCTTGTACGGGCCTCTTGGTAAAGAGAGCAGTCCTGGAGAACAAGGTCAGCATTCTCTGGTGACACTCCACATGGGCAGATTTCACTGGTTCCAATTTTGAGCTTCCGGTACATATGTTGTCTCATTCTGTTGTGTCCGGTCCTGAGTCGAAAGATTTGACGTTGATCTTGTCGGGATAGCTTATAATAGGCATCATCTTTCTTGTGATTCGGATGAGAGCTTGACCATTTCTCATTTATTTATAATGTCGTGGATTCGATTTTGTTTTCTCTTTATTACATTACCTCTATTCAAGTCACAACTTCATGGAGGAACTTGAACGCTGATATCAAAAAACGGCTCTAACGATTTTCCTAGAAATTGAACGTTGTGTATCACTTAGTTAAGAATGACTAGCACATTTAGCACACGGGGAACATTCCATTTAATCCTTAGAGTTGTTCAAAGTATCAAAGAAATAAATGTCAATTTCTCTATAAATTGGAGTAAAAACAACAACCTGGTGTAGTCAGTCGTAGTATATCGATAACTGAGTTGTTTTTAAATATAAAGTTGCTTAAAGTTTATTGATAGATTATCTAAGCTTTGCTTATATTTTTACGTATATCTAATATAGATTACATCTTAAAGAGTTCTACATGTCTATATAATGAAGTGGCCAATCAATAATGCATCGTTCGTACAAGGAGCTGACGGTGCTAAAATCACGAGTTCGATACCCACTTTGAGCTCTATACAACATGAACATTTTTTAATAAATTTATTTTAGTTCAAGTTGAATAACGGAGGTATTGTCTTTTTAATGACAACTAAAATAGGAATTTTTAGTTGACTTAAATATTTGAACATAAAGCAGAAACAGATTTTTAAAAATGTAGAACTTCTTTGTAAATATATCAAGAATAAATGAAATGGTTTAGTATTTATATCAAGAATGAATGAAATGGTTTGGTACATATATCAAGAATGAATGAAATGGTTTGGTAAATATATCAAGAATGAATGAAATGGTTTGGTATTTATATCAAGAATGAATGAAATGGTTTGGTACATATATCAAGAATGAATGAAATGGTTTGGTAAATATATCAAGAATGAATTAAATGGTTTGGTAAATCGATTACGCTTGTCATTAAAACAACCACTAAAATGTTTAAACACTTTCAATACTTAAAGAGTTGATGTGATATAAAAAATATGCATATCTTTGTTCACGAAGGAGGAGCTATATATATACTAATTATTGGAGCCATAGTAACTCGAGGCTTTAGTGAATAGAAGAAATACATTATTTTCTATAGCAATCCAACATGTGCACAAACTGACCAGAAACTTGGAGAAATCCTGCGTACAGCTGAGAAGTCTCAGTCGACCACTTGGAGGCCACCAGTTCAAACATGTCTTTAATTGTCTGCCCTTTGACAGTGATGATGTCAATGGTGTTACGGAAAGGTTGAGTAAATATGACATTCTCAATGGTGATTGGACCTGAACAGAAACAAAGACTCTAGTGTGTCATATAACTTTACCCTCTTTAAGTCTGAATTGTAGCATTGTATTCTGAATTTATTATAGCATTGTCTTCAGTAACCTGTAGTGTCATGTCAACAAAGCTTTACCTGTGGCAATGGACGCTCTAAAGCTTCCGGCATTTGTCACGGCCATACTGACAACATTCCAAGAACCATTTCTAGGTGTGAAAATGTTGGCCGCCAACATGGCGTCGGTAATGACATTGCCTGAAACACAGATTATAATTAGCTTGACCATAAGTATGAGTTAGGGTTAGGGTTACCTGACCTATTGACCTGTAGGCGACCTAAATGGTTACAGCAACGAATTCAATGGGTTCTGGTATGAATACAAAATACTGTAGAAACAGTAACACGACAAGAACATGAAATGGTCATAGTTGTTGTACTGTACAATTGTTTCAAGTATTTAGTGGATTACAAAGAAGAGATAAAAAGCTAATTGTGTAAGGCTAGAAAAAATAACAACAAATTTACTTTTCTGGCTGTTTTTTTGTAGCAAGCGGTTGGTTCACAAACAATATTTTTTTTTCTTTTTTCTTTAACCTGTCTTCTCATGGGCATTTTCATAAATGGAGTCTGTGGTGTACCCGGTGTAGAAAACAGAATAATCTGTATTTCAAAAAGCATTTTTAGCACTATAGAGTCAAATCTCTACGACACATAGACTGGCCAATGAGACCATTCGTGTTCTATATTATAATTTTACTCTCTAAACCGATAGTTAAAACACAATGGCGTCACTAATAGTTTAGTTGAATATGAATACCTTCATACACAAACACATGATCGTAGTCCACTGACAATGCAGAACATTATATAATTTGAAATTCAAATAATTCATGTTGTTGTGTACAGGCCATAGATACTAGAAACTAGACGATGTACTCTTGTTTTGTAATAATGAAGGCAAATACCAATACCAAAAGACTAGTAACACAGAAATACAACTGACCCAAGTTACACTCTGTCGTTCTACATTGGAGTCTATCTGCCATTAGATCAACGTTAGCTCGACCTATGGTTGTGTTCTTTAATAATTCGATCGCAGGAAGGTAATATTTGATGACGTCAAGTGTTTCATTGTCTGTGAAACATTCAGGAATACATATTTGGTGTCGGTAATGGCATTCATTTAATACTGAATACATACGCCATCTACCTTCTACATATAAACACACATTCATTTCATTCTGAATACATGCAATATTTACATTCTAAATTTAAAAAAACCCATTCATTTCATTCTGAATACATGCAATATTTACATTCTAAATTTAAAAAAACCCATTCATTTCATTCTGAATACATGCAATATTTACATTCTAAATTTTAAAAAACCCATTCATTTCATTCTGAATACATGCAATATTTACATTCTAAAAAAAAACAACATTCATTTCATTCTGAATACATATGATATCTACATTATGAATATTTACGATATCGACATTCCAAGTACAAACACGCATTCATTTCATTCTGAATGCAAACACCACTCATTTCATTTTGATTACATACAAATATCTACATTCCAAATGTTGAACTATTTCCTGACAGTGTGTATAGCATGCTCTTCTGGGGCTGCACAATCATGTTTTAGGGCACACTATCCTATGTTTTGCTACACTTTCATGTGTTATAATGCCCTTTCATTTATTAAAATGCACTATCATGTGTTGTGCCGCAGTTTTTTTTTGGTGCTTGGCTACATTATCATATGTTATGCTACACTGTCAGGTTCTAGGCTACGCTATCATGAGTTATGCTACACTATCATGTATTTTTTTGCGTCAATGGCATTTGTTTAGCATTACTGAGGGAAAGTCGAGATTTTAAATGTTTTTAAAGTTTTTCATTATAATTGAAGTGGAACAAGTTGAAGGTCTTCTAGTACTCTAGAGTCCTCCTGTCAGTTTGTAATCAAAGCAATGACCACTGGGTAGTTTCATATCAACCTCTTCTAGTACTCTAGAGTCCTCCTGTCAGTTTGTAATCAAAGCAATGACCACTGGGTAGTTTCATATCAACCTCTTCTAGTACTCTAGAGTCCTCCTGTCAGTTTGTAATCAAAGCAATGACCACTGGGTAGTTTCATATCAACCTCTTCTAGTACTCTAGAGTCCTCCTGTCAGTTTGTAATCAAAGCAATGACCACTGGGTAGTTTCATATCAACCTCTTCTAGTACTCTAGAGTCCTCCTGTCAGTTTGTAATCAAAGCAATGACCACTGGGTAGTTTCATATCAACCTCTTCTAGTACTCTACAGCCTACCTTACAATAAAGTCAACGTATTAGTTTTCATTAAAAGTAATGAACAGTAGCTACATTCATTTTAACATCGACGACCGCAGAATTCAATATATCTCTGGCCCGTCAGAAAAAACTAGACAATGCCCATTATTGTTTCCCAATTCAAACCTTGTGGCACTGAGTTGTCCAGCAACACAGGGTTTCCACTCCAGGACGTCACTTTGCCTTGGTCATCAAAGGTCACGTGAAGCTCGCCCAAATATTTCCCATAGGCGTAGTCTTGAATGACCAACACTTTGTGACTTTTGTCTTGGCTGTCTAGTACAGTAGGGTATACGCCTTCTGGCTTTTCATTAGACGGCGCAGTACCTGAGGAAATAACTTCATTTATTTTATCCAAACATTTTTTTAAATAAAGAAAATGAAAATCTAGACGATCATTGAAAATATCAACACACACGGACGTTAATAGTGAAGAATACGACTCTTATCAACATATAGTATAGTAGTGCCCCTATCCAGCGTGTAGTAGTTTAATTTCGTTTGCTATTTATAATACAATTTTAGTTGTATTGGATGGTTATCAGGCTTTTGAATATATTCAAAGCTAAACTATTTAACCAGTAAACTTCGATACCGGATGAACATAATTGACTAACGATGGAAAAATTATAATTAAACAAAAGAACACATTATTTAATTTAAAGTGCTTTTGTACGTATTAACAAAACATTCATTCATCTTTCCCTTGACTTTCATCCTAGGGTTACTATGGCAGCTCGCGTAACCAAATCCCTTCATTTTCCCAGTCAGCAGCTCATCTTAGTCTGTGGGGTATGTGGTGTCACGTACACAATATCTATTTTTAGCTCGTCAATTACCTCGGGTTTTTTCTTACGTGGAGATATGTTAATTAGTGTAACTTGGGCTGCATTTATTGGTTGGCACTGCAATGAGCTGCCTGGGAGACGTGACAGTGCTGGACCCGGGAAAAAGTTCTGGTTTTTTTAGTCAGTCATTGTATGGAACTTGGAAGTGAAACATCTACTAAAGCTTTGTATTAGAACTCAGTTATATCATTGTGTAGATCTATCATTTTATTCAAGTACGTTTAACCATTGTAATTATTTGTGAATAGCTTTTTCAAGTTCTGAATTAAAGTAATTGTTTTAGACGAAGAGAAGTTTTCTTCATTGAATATAGTAACATACTTAGATCGACTTAGCGAATGACAACTTCTAGATGATCAACTGGCAACATTTTGAATGATCGTATTATCAACTAGATCTAGCTACTTCTATACGATCATCTTATTAAAAGAAGATTTCAAGATCCTCGGCAATCACGATCATCGTTAGTGTGATATAGGTCAAGATAATCTTCAACGTGACATCTATCATTGCATCTTCATAGATCTTGACATCTGACATTCACATTAATTGATGATTGTGATATGTGGCTATTAGAAACTGAAATAACTGCCTAGTCTGTGGGTTAAGTGGCTATTAGAAACTGAAATAACTGCCTAGTCTGTGGGGTATGCGGCTATTAGAAACTGAAATAACTGTCTAGTCTGTGGGGTATGCGGCTATTATAAACTGAAATAACTGCCTAGTCTGTGGGGTATGCGGCTATTATAAACTGAAATAACCGCCTAGTCTGTGAGGTATGCGCCTCTGCCTGTCCTCATGATGGAGCATACCCCTTTAAAACACAACCATAAGCTTCAAATACAAAAACAAAATCTTATAAAATACTCAAAAAGACACAAGGATAAAGGCACATTCCTCGTTCCATGCGCTAGAACAAATTTGTAAAAACGCTCCTTCTTCCTTAGTGCTATTAGAGCATGGAATGGGTTGCCTGAGTTATCCAGGAAAGTCATGATTTTTGGCAGAGTTTAAGTCATTGGTTAACATGCATGACTAAATTTACCTAGGAACACGCGTAAGACGTAATCAGGTTCTTTTTCGAAGTAACGTCTGTATTTTACTGCTTTGTTGCAAGACGTTAACAGAAATATTTACACTAAATTTTTTTCTTTAAAGCAACTGACCATTGTATAAAAATGTATTGGTATGACCACCAACAACAATGTCCACGTCTTTAAGTCGTCTGGCGAGCTCCAAATCCATGACAAAGCCTGAATGGCCCAGGGCGATGATCTTGTTAATCCCCAGAGCTGTCAATTTGTCTACTTCCGTCTGCACCGCTTTGAGTTCTTCAGTGAATGTAACCGTTTCTTGAGAGGGGGAACATAGAACATTAGACTTCAATACATAACATTAGTTTTGTAGAGGACCACCTTGCGACTTAAATACATTAGTTTTGTAAAGGACCACATTGATATTGCTAAATACATAACATCAGTTTTATAGTATATTACATAGAAACTGCATAACATTAGTTTTATAGTATACCCCATGGAAATTGTTAAATGCATAACATTAGTTTTATAGTATACCGCATGGAAATTGTTAAATGCATAACTTAGTTTTATAGTATACCCCATGGAAATTGTTAAATGCATAACATTAGCTTTATAGTATGGCGCATGGAAGTGGTTAAATGTCACGTCCCTAGGGACACCTCATTGTTTACAAAATGAGGACATTGTACCTATCTCAAACCAGGTCAGCGTACCCACGCTTAAATGCCAGAAAAACACAGATTAAAACTTAGTTCAAGACTACAGCAGGGAAACAAAATTAACATAGCTTAAATTACAAAAACAGTTCCTAGTGACACCTCGTTGTTCACAGAATGGGACATTGTACCTATCTCAAATCGGGTCAGCGCGCTCGCGCTTTAATGCCAGAAGGACGCCGATTAAAACTTGGTTCAAGGCTACAGCAGGGAGACATAATTGGCGTAGGTTAAATTACAGAAACAATTGAGGGGAAAATTAAATGTAAACGAGTCAAGGATGGGTATTGAGATGTCACGGTTCTTGATTCTAAAGAAAGATATAAAAGCGGAGTGTTAGCTTGAAACAGGGAGAGAGCTAGAAAGCTAGGCTTAGAAGTCGCTAAGTTTTAAAGTAAATATTTACTCATTTTATTGAACGTTTTCACTGAATCCTGTATCTGTTTTATATATCTTTGTATGTACATTTATTGTTTCAAGTTCAAGTTTTAAATAATTAAAACTCAAGAAACATACCAACACTTTGTTACTTCATTGATTATTAAAGTGTTTGAACTATAATCAAGGCACCTCCGAACCCACATATGTCACAAGTTTATAGCATCAAGATCTTCTAGCCAAATAAACACGTGACATTAAATACATAGCAATTGTTAATTGAATGAACAGCAATAAAACAACAATTAGTAGTTCTAGAAATGTTTTCTTCTTTTGCTAAAAATTGTTGGCCTATAAGGTTTTAGAAGATTTGCTCTATGTTCGTGTGTAGATATGTAGGAACATCCTCACGTTTGGAAACGAACAATGAGACAGCAAAAGTAAAATTTAACTCTTGCAACTTAAGCTGGTCATAAAAAAGGGCCAAGTTTGTTCATGGGCATGACATAGTAGAAATCACGACGGAAGAATAAATCTGTAAAACAAAACAAAAAAGAACTGACCAGGTTGAGAGATGAACGAAGTAGCTGTTGTGGTGTACCCTACCAGGCCTATTCTCTGACCACCAATGTTGAGCACAGTTGAAGGCTTGATGAGACCTTGCAATGGAGGTGTATTGTTTAAGTTCATGTTACTAGAGATCAAAGGGAACGAGACGTTTTGGACAAACGGTAGAAGGCCAGCAACTCCGGTGTCAAACTCATGGTTCCCTATTGCCTTTTGAAGAAAAAAAAGTCACATTGTTTTTTATTGATGTTTTTTTTTTATTTTTATTTTTTGCTTTAAATACAGACCCCCCCCCCCCAAACAACGGTGGATAGTATTTCCAGTCTAGAGTGGGCTTGCAGAGTCAGTCAAGAGTGGGCTGGCAGAGTCAGTCAAGAGTTGGACTTTCAGAGTCAGTCAAGAGTGGGCTTGCAGAGTCAGTCAAGAGTGGGCTTGCAGAGTCAGTCAAGAGTGGGCTTACAGATTTCGTGTCCTACCGTTGGACCGCTACCAAAAACTGCATCATATCAAATGCTTTTCTGGCAGAGCTACTGAGAAATAAGTTACTCCCAAAAGTGTGTGTGTGGGAGGGTTGAGGTGAGTGAATGGTTAAGCGCTCGGCTTACGAACCTGGGGTCCTGGGTTCGAATCTCGGTGAAGACTGGGATTTTGAATTTCGAGATTTTTAGGGCGCCACTGAGTCCAGCCAACTCTAATGGGTGCCTGACTTAAGTTGGGGAAAGTAAAGACGGTTAATCGTTGTGCTGGTCACGTGATACCCTGCTCGTTAACCGGTTGCCAAAGAAACATATGGCCTTAACATCGCAAAGTCTGAAAAGGGAACTTTAGTTTACAGTTTGGGAACCATAAAGAGATTTAGTATTTCGTCCAAATAAAAAAAAATATATTTTAAACTATATAAAAAATGACAAGCAAGTTGGTCTCTCCATATTTCTGTTATTTATACTTTTGGCATGTTCTACTTCTGTGTACTTGTACACGATTGAGACTAACGATTTTAACAAAATATATATAAGTAACATAAGTAGTTGAGTCAAGGGGCAACAACACATTTATAATGTACTGAATCTTGCTAACAAATTGGTTTTCGTTGTTCGTCTACCTGTCAGCACTGTTGTAGTCTTAAGGTTTGTGTTGTTTTGTTTAAATCAAATGTGGCGATATAGAAACAAATGTTTAACCACAAGAATTAATCTTTAAAATTTAGATAATGAGTTTCTATGAAATTTTGTTTAGGAATCGTAATAGGAACTCCTATCCCATGCACCCTCTCGGAGTATGTCAATAATGTCTTGTCTGATCTGACGCATTGAATACCTGTCAATTTCAAGTCAGCTTTCAAGATACATAAAAGTTCCACTTAAAATTTGAATTCACTTACCATGACATCGTACTGAATACGGTTCATAAAGCTAGCTGCAGCTAATCCACCAAACTGGTAAAACCAAATGGTCCCTTGGAACTGATCACCAGCATCCAACAGAAGGACATTTGGAAACTTCGCACGTATTTCTTTGACCTGAAATAGTAGGAGTGCTAGTTAGTAGCTTGGTCTTCATAGGTTCGCAAGGTTTGAAATGAGGAGCGGACTGGCTATATGGGCATTCGGGCAAATGCTCTGTGGACCGGTACCCAAATGGTCCGGTAGGGCAACCTAAATGGCCTTATATAGAACGTAGTAAATTTTTAAAGATTTTATAATACTCTTATCTTATAAAATACAGACGTTACTTCAAAAAAGTAGCTGATTACGTCATACGCGTCATGAATCTAGTCATGCATGTTAACCAATGACTTAAATTCTGCCAAGTCAATGGTTTCCTGACTGGCTCAAGCAATCCATTCCATGCTCTAATAGCACTATGGAAGAAGGAGCACCTGTATAAATTAATTATAGCATATAGAACGAGCAATATGCCTTTATCTATGTGTCTATCTGAGTATTTTATTAGATTTTGTTTGTTTTTTTATTTGGAGATTATGGTTCAGTGTTTTATGTATAATTGCTACTATATTTTTGAGTCTTCTCTTGTAAAAGAGGCCCTCTTAGCGTCGTTTTTTTTTTTTTTTTTCACAGACTCTACAGTGTAATCCTAATGAAATCTAATTCATTTTCCGAAATAATGTAATAGCCTACATCCATAGACAGTGCTCCATCCTTTTAGGGCCTATATTCTTAGTGATTAAAAAGCAACATAAGGCCTACATTTCTTATAAGGATATAGTATTCACTTTATTCATGCGTTTAGTTATCGATACATTATCAAACTGAATACAATTTGTGGACTGGGTTGTATAGAAATGCCCTGGCCTATGTCAGCTCCCAGTTTGAAAGTGGAACTTGACTTCCTAGAATGGTATGTCCCAGCTTTGAGTTTCTAAAAAGTAAAGAAATGATTGACAATGTACCCCCTACTATAGTATAAAGATCTAATGACCTAATGATCTAAAATTAGTAGAGCTAGTGACAGTATTTGCTAACGTTTTCACATCTTAAAACTTAACTTTTTAACATAACGTACAGGTTGGATTTTAAGATAGTTTTTTTTTTATAAAGTTACCTTTGTTCGAATCCTGGCAGCGCCGCCAAAGCATTTACCATTAGCTGCCGCATCAGTGGTACAGGGCGCACTGTTTCTAAAAATAAGGAAAGATACGTAGTGTCATCGGGAGATAACCGAAAGAAACAAAGAGAAAGAAACAAGGGGCACCACTGAAAACATAGCATTTCACAAGGTAGATAGCCTTAAGAGACCTCTTTCAAATATCTATCTACCCTGACAATGATATAGGGCCTATTGTAATTAAAGTGTACGCAATATTTATAGGAGTACGCACATATATTTTTGTTTAACTTTACCAGGTCGATTTATAGCGGGAAAACAGCTGGCTGCAACAGATTCAGTAGTCCTACTATTACAGAGGTCGAGGACATACATTGGAGACCCAAAGAAACAGCTCTGACCGAAGAAACAGCTCTGACCGAAGAAAAGCGCTAACAGCGAAAATGGAACGTACAAAGACTCTCGGTGGACAACGGCTTTGTCTGAGTCATATATAGCAAAACAAGTTGGTCCCAAATAGGTCCAAATACTGTACACATCTTTAATCTTAAGACGGTAGACCTTTGTACGAAGTCACATTAGTCAATTAGGAGCTGTTTAATTTTAAAAAATATAACTTTAACTTTACACACATACTTGTAGACTATACTTTAAGACGAATTCACTGTTATTAAGTTCTTAAGGTACTGAAGCTTTAATTTTGCTCAAGTCGGATCTGTCCTAACACTTTCTTAGTCTCGAATTTGGTTTAGCGGTGTACATTCCGCAAAAGGGCCTATTTAAAAAAATTTCACTGAGAAATATTAAAGGTAACTCATTTCAATCTTAATATGGTGTAGATCTATCATTCAGAGCCTTTTTCTTTTTCATCTCGGGAGTTGCGACAATGAAGTGGTCTTGGTTGATATCAATGTGTAACATATAGCGCGTCTTCTTCAGCGTTAAAGCACGTTTTTTGTGCTAATGACTAATGTAGTCAACAGATGGCGCCTCAGTTCGTGTATCTTAAGGGGCAGAAGTTCTTCGCGCACGTTCTGACCTTCTCAATCACACATTCACGCTCATAATTAATAGCAATTCAACCCGGATGTGATCTCTTCCCGTGCACAATGCAAACATCCAATCTGTACACACGAAATGATGATGTAACTGTATACTTTGTCATTCAACATGGCGCGAAGACCAAGTGGTTCAGCCAACAATTACACTGTTCTGTCTTGTGAGGTTTGTTTACTGGCACTCAAGAACCTTTCTATTGAGCTGAAAGGGCTCTTAGGCCTAAGTCCACCTGTTGGCACCTGTGCACGGGGATGAAAATAACATGTACATAAGCCTGGTGGTGAGCTCAAGTGTACCTAGCTCTTCACAGATCTGATGGTGAAAATAAAATGTACATAAGCCTGGTGGTGAGCTAGAGTGTACCTAGCTCTTCACAGATCTGATGGTGAAAATAAGAATGACTACACACTACATGATTCCAACGTGGAGTTGTGGTGGCTTAGAGGTAAGAGCTTAGGTTACGATGTCATCAAGAGTTTGAATCCTATGAAAATATAGATTTTGTGAAAGCCCCTGAGTCAACCCAACTTTAATGGGTAACTGACTATAGCGGAGAAAATTTAATGCGATTTTCGTTGTGCTGGCCCCATGACACCATCGTTACCCGTCCTAAAAAACAACGTGGACGAGTAACTTGACCTTTACGTACTTACATGTCAGTTTGTTAGAGTAACTTGACCTTTACGTACTTACATGTCAGTTTGTTAGAGTAACTTGACCTTTACGTACTTACATGTCAGTTTGTTAGAGTAACTTGACCTTTACGTACTTACATGTCAGTTTGTTAGAGTAACTTGACCTTTACGTACTTACATGTCAGTTTGTTCAATCCTGGCGTGAACATCGTTTGTGTGTAAGATAGTGAGTTGAAATTCTGAGGCTACTGCTGACAGTGTCAGAGACAACACAAATGCACGTATCATGGTCAAGGCTTTAATTACTAGTGTCGAAAAGGTTCACTTGTAATTTCAAAGTATTGACTTGAAAGAAGATTCTTGAAAAACATTAAAGATGTGTTTAACAATAGTTTGCATTATACACATAAGTAATACAACTTTTATTTTGCCTCAAATTTTTACAATAGCTCACACATAAAATATATTCTAAATTAGTCCAGACCTCCCCTATTCTATAAGGGCTAATTCTGCCTATAATAATAGAAAAGGTCACAACAGCATGCCAACTTTCTTATTCTACAGTTGAAATAACATCAAGAAGTTGAAAGTATCGTGTCAATTTGAAATTACTAGCTTAGCGACCGTTAAAACAAATTTCTCTAGCAATGTAATCAAGGTGTCATTGGAATACAAGTTGTTTAAGTCAGTTCCAATCACGTTAGTATTTAAGACTCACCTTAATCATTTTCAAAGCAACAGTTGTTTTTTTTAATATAGTTAAATATTAATGGAAAATAATTGCCAACACTAAATTGTCTGCGTATCGCTCTTCAATGACAAGTTGCGAACGTATGTTTGTTAAGAGATCGTTTATTTGTGCCGAGAGATCTTGAGCTAGTAGGCCTGGACCCATGAATAGTGGAGTATAATTTGAACATCTGTTGTAAGCTACGATTCGGTGACACTAGCACTTGGAGTAATTGACTCGGCCACAACTTGAACTCTTCACGCTCAGAATGTGTTGGCCTAATTAGCACTATTCAATAAAGAATTGAAATATACAGCAGCAGATTGTACTTTTTAGAATACAACATCACATTGTACATCATTAGAATACTACATCACATTATGCAGGGCCGCCACTACCTATTGTGCAATGTGTGCATTGCACGCAGGCGGCTGACTTTAGGGGGCGGCCTAATCATTATTCCAAGCTTACTTTTTTTTATTAAATAAAAAAAAATTAAATATTTTAAATAAATTCTAACTATTCCATTATTCTTTGAAAATATAAACGATATTCGTACAAAAGAAATTATTTTGAAAACTAGAACAAATAAAATATAGCAGCGGCCGAGGGATTCCCACGGGTTTTTCCCAAAGCGCCTTCTCATTTCTGGCATTAAATTTTTGCGGGTTGTTTGTAATTTTTGTTTTGAGTCCAATGGCCCACCCTGTAAGTACATCTATTACTGGTAATTAAAAAAAAAACATTTTCATTGGTGTGGAGGGGGGGGCGTTAGTTCCACTCATATGGAGGGGGGAGAGCGCAACGGCCTGACAAAAAGGGATGTTATGGAGTGTGTGTGTTTCCTAAGCGTCGGTGAGGTTAATTGATTGATTGGTTGGTTACACAGTGACGATGAAATGAACGTGCCTAGTACAAATGTGAGACGATCTTAAGACATGAACGAGTAAAGACTTATCAGTTTATTTCATTACTATTAGATCTATATCTCATCTCAAGTTAAATCGTGAATAATAACAGTTCTATTGAGTTATAGTTCACCAAGAAGTTATTCAAAGTTTATTTATCAAAAAATATAAGACGCATTCATCGGTTCATTTGTACTAGATGTTTGTAGCTACAAGCCAACAACCGACCAACAACATGGAAAGTGGGGGGGGGGGCGGCAAAAAAAGGTTCAGACGAGTTGTCGACTTGAGCGGAAATCTGCCGCACCTACAATTCTATCTCCAGGAATAATTTTGACACCACTTCAAAATGATGTAGTCAACACAATGTCCGAAAAGGGGGAGGGGGAAGTAATCTACTCTGTAGTAACTATCGAAGTGACAGAGCACGCTCAAGAGTTTGGACACAATGGAAAGATTACTCTTTTATCTTTGCAACTCGGACGGAGGGAGTTATCTTAGGTAATGTAAGAGTGAAAAAAAAAAGACAATTTTCGTTTGTATATTTCAGGAGATTAGTATGAGTTTTCAAAAGGTTTTAATAATTTCCGGATATTTCCAGGACTTTTTCGTATATTTTGCAATTTCAGGAGATTTCCAGGACCTCCTGTTAAATCGACAGGAAACCGCGGGAAATCTGTTATAAGTTATAAAATGGTTTAATTTAATAATTTATACACCTAAAATTAGCGTGTGTCCTATAAAAGTGCTGGGCCCACTGCTGTCGCATAGGTTGCAGTGGCCTAAGGTTGGCCCTGCACAATAGCGGCGTATGCTACTCCACCGGCCGACTAGTTCTACCTTATTCTACAATAACAAACAAGTTAACATATTCACGTTCAGACCATGTCACACTGTTGAGCAATCAAAGTTATCGAGAAATGGTATATAGATTATGATGATTTCCGCTGTTCATTGTAATATACCTGCCGCAACTCATCAATTATAAATTCATCGTCGCAAATACAGGAGCATAAGCGAGTCGTCTGAACGAGATAAGTTTTTTTAAGTTTATCACACACAAAAAACACAACAAGATGTCAGATTTCTGTAGGCACGTATGTCCGAAATTGCTCCTAGTGCATGATTCATAGTTGTACTTGAGGGGTACAACAACTGTGTGAATGTAAAAGGGAAAAATAGAATGGCCTATAAAAATTAAATTTTAATCCAATGCCACTTTTGGAACAATGTCCAGCTCAGTCTTAATGAATTTTTTTTATCTAGAAAAAGGGGGGGAGCGGCATTTTAAAATTTCGCACGCAGGCGGCCACAACCCTCGCGGCGGCTCTGATCACATTATACATCATTAGAATACAACAGCACATTGTATATCATTAGAATGCAACATCACATTATACATCATTATAATACAACAGCACATTGTACATCATTACAAAACAACATCACATTGTACATCATTACAAAACAACATCAAATTATACATTATTACAAAAGAACATCACATTGTACATCATTAAGATACAACAGCACATTGTACATCATTACAAAACAAAAGCACATTGTACATCATTACAAAACAACAGCACATTGTACATCATTAGAAAACAGAAGAATACATCTCACAGCACATCATCGAAACAGATCGGAAGACTAGATCTATATCACATTAGAATTCATTAAAAGACTTAATGTACACTCTATTAGAATACCGAATTTTTAATTGCACTTTTACCTTTTGAGATCAACGGACAGCATAAAACCAATAGCGACTAAACTGACACATTAATGGGGAAAAAAAGACTACGTCAGAGTTAAACTAAAAACATTGGAAGTGTGCATTGGCTGTTTCTATTTAAAATACACTTTAATAAACAAATGCAATTTAGGTTCATTAACTTACTTAACAATGTGTGTCCACAGAGATTAGTTACTTTCCTTCGCACCAGGATTCATTTCATCAAGCCTTACTTCTACACACTGAATCAATAAGACTAAGACTGTAAATCAAACCATATGGCTATGGTGCCGAAGTAAACAAGAAGTCCACACTTAAGTCTACCTGGTATCACTGTAGCAATAGGTGTTGTCCTTCTACAAGAACCTGTCATCTAGCTGCAAAAATAACAGGATGCATAAGGGGAGATGACTGTCAATCGGACACGGGTTGTCTTTCCCTGTAAGGTTTTTTAAGGGACAGCACTCGTGTTAGTCTAGCTTCCATAACCTGTACTTTCTGAGACCAAGTCCAAGTCTTTTATGTAGAAAAATGGGGATAAAGGACATTTAAAAAAAAATCAGTTAAAGGGGTTTCAGTTTAAGTTGTAATAAAACACAGGAAACAAACAAACTGTAACGCAAGCCGCCCATTTAAACCCAGATTATTATCTTCAAAAACCCAAACTAGATTTCAAAAAAATTCCACTAAAATAGTCTACTAAGTTTGTTTTTTTAAATTATAGCATTCTTTGGAGTTATAATGAATAGTAAATGTCTGAACAGTAACCACACTCACACACAACTGTTCCTCTCCGACCATCAAGCTCGTACACTGGTGGGTGTAGTATTCCCCTCCACCAGTTGTTAGAACCAGATTGAACCACTTAGCATTGTAGATGCATCCCCAATACATTTCGTTTCTAGCTTCTTTTCTACCTTCTCCAGAATTTTGTAATTGTGTCTGTATGATTTTTTTTTTTTTTTTGTATTTGTTCCACAGAAAGATGATACAGGAATGGTCTCTGAATTTAACATATTTATAGTTTTAAAAGACAACAAGAAGTCTTTAGACTATCAGGGATTAGATTAGATATGAACTGAATTACATGGGTCTATCCGATTTTTTTAGTGACCTATTAGATTGTTCAGTGCACCTACAAGATAGTTTCAGTGCACAATAATGGCTGCATGGTCTTGCGGTTTGCGCGCTGGACTGTCGATCGGTCATATCGATGTTTCCGGGTTCCTACCCTGCCCACTGCCATCCCGCGTCGTCTTGCGGAAGGCTTGGACTAGGGTGTGACTTATCTTCAATTCTAAAGGAAGGAATATCCGAAACATGCAAAACATTTTACATACATTTTTACAAACCTCTCATCTAGCTTCAGTGCACCTATAAGATAGTTTCATTGCACCTATCACACCATTTCATTGCACCTCTTAGATAGTTTCGGTGCACACATCAATTTCAGTGAACCTATCAGATGGTTTCGTTGCACACATCAGATCATTGCACTGCACCTACTCGATCGTTACAGTGCATCCGATCATTGCACTGCACCTACTCGATCGTTACAGTGCATCAGATCATTGCACTGCACCTACTCGATCGTTACAGTGCATTAGATCATTGCACTGCACCTACTCGATCGTTACAGTGCATCCGATCATTGCACTGCACCTACTCGATCGTTACAGTGCATCCGATCATTGCACTGCACCTACTCGATCGTTACAGTGCATCCGATCATTGCACTGCACCTACTCGATCGTTACAGTGCATCCGATCATTGCACTGCACCTACTCGATCGTTACAGTGCATCCGATCATTGCACTGCACCTACTCGATCGTTACAGTGCATCAGATCATTGCACTGCACCTACTCGATCGTTACAGTGCATCCGATCATTGCATTGCACCTACTCGATCGTTACAGTGCATCCGATCATTGCACTGCACCTACTCGATCGTTACAGTGCATCCGATCATTGCACTGCACCTACTCGATCGTTACAGTGCATCAGATCATTGCACTGCACCTACTCGATCGTTACAGTGCATCAGATCATTGCACTGCACCTACTCGATCGTTACAGTGCATCAGATCATTGCACTGCACCTACTCGATCGTTACAGTGCATCAGATCATTGCACTGCACCTACTCGATCGTTACAGTGCATCAGATCATTGCACTGCACCTACTCGATCGTTACAGTGCATCCGATCATTGCACTGCACCTACTCGATCGTTACAGTGCATCAGATCATTGCACTGCACCTACTCGATCGTTACAGTGCATCAGATCATTGCACTGCACCTACTCGATCGTTACAGTGCATCAGATCATTGCACTGCACCTACTCGATCGTTACAGTGCATCAGGTCATTGCACTGCACCTACTCGATCGTTACAGTGCATCAGATCATTGCACTGCACCTACTCGATCGTTACAGTGCATCAGATCAATGCACTGCACCTACTCGATCGTTACAGTGCATCAGATCAATGCACTGCACCTACTCGATCGTTACAGTGCATCAGATCAATGCACTGCACCTACTCGATCGTTACAGTGCATCAGATCAATGCACTGCACCTACTCGATCGTTACAGTGCATCAGATCAATGCACTGCACCTACTCGATCGTTACAGTGCATCAGATCAATGCACTGCACCTACTCGATCGTTACAGTGAACCTACCTAGTCGAAAAGTCGAGCAGGGACGATGGCGCATTGTCCTTTTCTTCTTCTTCGTTCTCATGTTTCTTGTTGGAGGGTTCACATTAGTAATCCTATGTTTGAGATGTTGGAGGGTTCACATTAGTAATCCTATGTTTGAGATGTTGGAGGGTTCAGATTAGTAATCCTATGTTTGAGATGTTGGAGGGTTCACATTAGTAATCCTATGTTTGAGATGTTGGAGGGTTCAGATTAGAAATCCTATGATTGAGATTTTGTAGGGTTCACATTAGTAATCCTATGTTTGAGATGTTGGAGGGTTCACATTAGTAATCCTATGTTTGAGATGTTGGAGGGTTCACATTAGTAATCCTATGTTTGAGATGTTGGAGGGTTCACATTAGTAATCCTATGTTTGAGATGTTGGAGGCTTGACATTAGTAATCCTATGTTTGAGATGTTGGAGGGTTCGCATTAGTAATCCTATGTTTGAGATGTTGGAGTGTTCAGATTAGTAATCCTATGTTTGAGATGTTGGAGGGTTCACATTAGTAATCCTATGTTTGAGATGTTGGAGGGTTCACATTAGTAATCCTATGTTTGAGATGTTGGAGGCTTCACATTAGTAATCCTATGTTTGAGGTGTTGGAGGCTTCACATTAGTAATCCTATGTTTGAGATGTTGGACTGTTCACATTAGTAATCCTATGTTTGAGATGTTGGAGTGTTCACATTAGTAATCTATGTTTGAGATGTTGGACTGTTCACATTAGTAATCCTATGTTTGAGATGTTGGAGGGTTCACATTAGTAATCCTATGTTTGAGATGTTGGAGGCTTCACATTAGTAATCCTATGTTTGAGATGTTTGAGGGTTCAGATTAGTAATCCTATGTTTGAGATGTTGGAGGGTTCACATTAGTAATCCTATAACGAGCAGTGGTTTTTCTTCTATAGGAGAGTCTTGAGGCCAGTGTCTTGCTCGGATCTCATAATACAGCATGCAGTTTTGAAGGACATGATCAGCATTCTGTGGTGATGCTCCAGAAGGGCAAGTTTCGACTTTTAGTTTTCGGTGACTGTTGGAAAGAATTTATCCAACAGTCAGGCGTGAACCGGGAGCTTTCACATCAAGTCCTGTCTACGATTGTGTCTTGCCACATACGTAGCGCAGAGTCCTCGGTCCTACGAGAAATTTCTTCTTATTCCTATTCTGCAACTGCCACAAAACCGTGCAGGGACCGCCAATCCAGTCTCGAGTCTCTGATGAAGGCCTGGGACAGGGTTGTCAAGACTTCTGTTCCATCCTTTCCCCGAGGATATAAAAAAAACAACCTCATCCTTGGCAACCCAAAGGAAACTGTGTTCCATACCCGTCCTTGGCCTACCGAGGTTCCAATATAAGATGTTTCCACCGAGGCTTCACTTTGAGAGCTAGAATCCTCGAAGTGCACCTAACAGATATTTTCAGTGCACCTAACAAATAGTTTCAGTGACCATCAGATATCTTCAGTTCACCTACCAGATCCTTTCAGTGCACCTTTCAGACAGTTTTAGTGCACCTGACAGATAATTTCAGTACACCTATCAGATGATTTAACTGTACCTGCCAAATCATATTCTGCACCTATCCTCTATAATGACTCTTCTTTGGGCCTCAAACGTGTGTCACGCGGCCTTCATGAGAGCTTTCTAACTATCTCTTTCCGAGACCATCCTTTGCCAGCTAGACCCCCGCCAGACAACGGCTTTATCTGTATCAGATGTAGGATAATATGCAGGTCGCAATTGGCCACTTTTCATATTTAATCTTCGGAATCGAAGACATTTCCATTCATCAGATTGTTTCACCGGATCATTTATGCACACAGAACGTTCAATGACATTTGTCAGCTCGCTTTATTTACTGACCTATATATATTATACCTAGACTCAGGGCCTGCTTGCGAAATTAAAATATGCCGCCCCCCCCCCCGTTTTTTTTTTAAAATTCATTAAGACTGAGCTGGAGACTGTACCTAAAGCGCTCTTTAATTTAAATCTATTTTTGTAGACGATTCCTTTTTCTTTCATATATAACATCATTGTCGTCTCCCCATGGGCCCTCTAAGTTGTTTTGTTGTCAATTTTAACTTGGCATTTTTTAATAGAATGTAATGAAAAAGAAAAGAAACTTAGTCTTAATTATAACACAGTTTTTTGTTGTTTTTTTAATATATTTTTTTTAACACTAAGTATAGAATCCAAATTTAAGTAATGAAATTTTACTACAAGATGTCAGTTTCATAGGTCCATATATAATTGAAACATAGTCAGTTTTTTTGTCCGAAATAGTGTTGCCTACATTAATTTTAAGCGTTGTAAAAATTTCTTCATGGAGACAGAATTATAGGTTTTCGCTAAAGTCACTGGGACTCGGCGCTAAACGTATTCTGGCCTTTTTCTCTTAGTAAGAAGAGAGAAATTAAAAAAAAAAGGCTACTATTTATTTTTTTTCTTTCAGAACACATACTAATAAAAAAAGAAAAGTCAATGGCCATTTTAAATCTAATAATAAAGATGCATCCCTGGCTAATAGTATTATGCGAGGGAGATTCTAGGTAGGAATACATATTGCGCACATACGTCTGTAATGGGTGTGATCTTTTTAAAAATATTCATCGTGTTAATTAAGACGTTTCTATCGCGGACCTTTTTGTCTTCACACCAAAGTCGTCACTATAATAAAGTGCAATAAACGGAATCAATGCGACTATTCTGAGACCAAAACAAATCTAGAGAAATCCCACCAGCGGAGACGTTTTAAAATGTTTTCTTCAAACGTTGTGACCCATAGTGTTGCAAAAAGCGGTCTACATTTAACAAGGTCTTATTAGAAGATATGAGGCTTGGCAGCTGAGCGATAAAGCGCTTGGCTTCTGAACTGGAGGTCCCGGGTTCGAATCCTGGGATTTTCAATTTCGGGATCTTTTGGCGCCTCTGAGCTCTAAAGGGTATCTGACATTAGTTGCGGAAAGTAAAGGCGGCTGGTCGTTGTGCTGGCCACGACACCCTCGTTAACCGTAGGCCAAAATCATCTGCCCTATAGACCTCAAATCAACGTTTTTACGCTTTCATGTCTCAAGATTGTCTGCCGTTTCACATTTGCATTACGCTAATTTTATCATGCTCAATGCATAACCACCAATCATTCGCTTAACCTCTTCTTACCGTCGCCTAGGAAACACACACACACTGTCTAACACCCCTTTTGTTAGAATGTTGATCCGCCCCCACCCCCAATTCGAGGTACTCGCCACCACCCCTTGGGGCGGCGCTTATGGAAAAACCCATAAACTCGCACGCCAGTTTCCAAAATAACTTCTTATTGTACGAATATCGTCCCCAATATTCAAAGAATAATAGAATCATTAGAATTTAAATACAATATTTAAGTAATTTTTATTATCATTATCATTTTATCATTTTATCATTAAACCAAAAAAAAAAAAGGAATCTTGCTATAATGATTTGGCCGACCCTTACATTCGGCCGCCTGCGTGCGATGCACACATTGCACAATAGGTATTGGCGGCCCTGAGACTAGACTAGAAAACAGAGCCACATTTCGTGTCAAATCGTGATGTACATAACACTCGAGTTCAAGCTCTAAGGGAAGTCGCTAAATCTTGGAAAGTCTAAAAAAAAAAAAAAAAAAAAGTAATGATCTTTAGTTTTCAAAGTTTAGAAATAATACAATCCCAATTTGTGGATTTTAAAAAGAATGGACTATTAATCAGATAATTCACGCAAATTTATGATATAAAGATTATTTCCTTTTAGTTTTATTGAAGCTAACAAAATGTCCTAGATCTAAATACTTCAAGGCTGTTAATTATAATTATTTTATTATTTTAGATTGTGCATTTAAATATATTGATTACCTCTAAAGACGCTGCATTTTTATTGATATAAATATAAAAGACTTATTAATGACCGACTATAAATCCGTGTAATGACAAAAAGAATGACATTTTTTTTACAAAGTTTATATCCACTCACTGTCTATCTGTCTGGTAAAAAGTTTGTATACGTTATTTCTCCCACACCAAATTACAGATCAAAAGTGAAATTTTGCACAATTATTATTTTTACATGACAATAAAAGAATCAATGAAAAAACAACAACAATTTGTTAATTTACTATTGGTAATTAATTTTTTTGTTTGGTATCTCGAACAAGGGAAAGAAATTGTACTTTTCTGATGTGGTGGTATAAGTTGAATTAGCCCCCTTTATGCTTTGTAGGTTACCGCTTTAAAGTTTGAAGCTAACAATTGATAACTATAAAATCTATTTTCATAATCGATCCTCTGGCAGAGTGGTTAGACTTACAGAGGGCTGGCAGAGTGGTTAGACTTAAGGAGGGGTGGCAGAGTGGTTAGACTTAAGGAGGCTGATGAGGCCTTAGCCCTCGAGTTGGAATTCATGTCGTTCACCTTTTTTCTTTATAAATGCATTTAAAAAGCGATCACCAGCCTACCCTCAACTGGTCCAGACAAGTGCTTGGATTATAGCGCAGTGAGAAAGCTCTATATTACAGACGTTACTGAAAGAAATCGCGAAGATGTAAATATATTATTACAACTTTGAATACATGACTGATCCAAACTCATTGATACACACTACACACTCAATAGAAGTTTGTTTTGTTTTTTTAAGTGTTTTTTTAAAAATGTTTTTCTTATTATATTTCAATCTTTTCCTGGTTTCAATTACCACAGCATCGAATGTATGTCGCGTGAATGTCCCCTTTTTATTTCCACATACACTTTACGAAAGCACTCGATACCTTCAGTAATTATCTAGAAGTTAAAAAAGACTATTATTTCCATCTAAATACACACTAGCACGTGACCGCACATAGGGCGGAGTTACTAAACCAAGTGACACCAGCACTGATGCAAGAAGCAGACGACAAAATCACTGGTCACGAGTGACTCTGTTTGCCCTATCTATTAGAATAGTAGAATATACACCGGGGGAAAAAAGGACAAGTTTGATTTGATTCACATTTAGGTATTTTATTGAGAGGTGAAAGAAGATACAGGCACTGGAAAACATGGCACAAACTGCATTGAAAAAGGGAATAAAAAGCAACAACAACATCGAAAAATAAAAAAAAAGTGTTTGTGTTTTCAGATGAACTCATAGGGGCCTCTATGGAACAGCTGTTTGGTAAGGCAGGTTTTGAAAATTTGATATGATAATTTTAGTAACACAAACAAAAGGGTGAAAGTAGATTACAACAGCGTTTTTGACATATAAATAGGTCACGAGTCATCTATTGTTCTTTTCGTTATCTATTATTTGAAGAACTGTGAAGTTTATAATACCTATTCAATCATGTTTTTAAAAAGATGTATAAATATATTCATACAATGAAAATTCTTAGATTTTGATAAACCAACAGTAGCCAAATACACCAGGAAACACAAAATAATGGCATTTTAGAACGTCATTTTGACCATATTTTTTTATAATTGCCAAAAAGCTGACCCACTGGATTACATCACTTGCGAACAACTGACCCACTGGATTACATCACTTGCCGAACAACTGACCCACTGGATTACATCACTTGCCGAACAACTGACCCACTGGATTACATCACTTGCCGAACAACTGACCCACTGGATTACATCACTTGCCAAAAAGCTGACCCACTGGATTGCATCACTTGCCGAACAACTGACCCACAGGATTAGGGAGGGAGGTCCTTTTGAAAGGCAACATTCGCTCGTTGAGAATATTCAATATTTTTTATTGAATTGGGAATCCGAAGAAAAGTCAGAGATTGTACGTAGGGCTAAGGGCGGGAGGGCATGGAAGGAGAGGGGTGTTTTTCCTAGGGGGGAGGTAAAAGTGGGCCGCTCCAATTCAAATCAAAAGTATATGTCAGAGAACATGCACAGGGTTTTAAAAAAAGTGTGTTCCAGACAGAGAGATAAGAAAGAGAGAGAAAGAGAGATAGAGAAAGAGAGATAGAGAAAGAGAGATAGAGAAAGAGAGAGAGAGAAATAGAGAGACGGAAAATTAAAATAGGTCGTTACTATTCAATGTAACAGATATTAGATTTTACGGGCGAAAAAGTTAGTGTAGTGGGGGGGGGGGATTGTTAAAATGCGGGCCGTTAATTTGAATTTTAAAAAAAGGAGGGGATAATCCAGCCATAATAGACAATATATAACCTGGAATTTAACAAATCAACGGGCGTAGCCGGTGTGTAATACTAATATTAATATAAATAAATGTGCATATTGAATCAATATAAAAAGAAGACAAAAAGAGCTGTTGCTTGTTTTAAATCCTTCTGCAACAGATATAGTCCTTTAAGTGTTGAAATAGAAAACTTGACAGCTTTTTCTCTCTAAGGGAGCTGAATCGACAACTATGATTAGACTAACATTTGACACCATGACTACACACATGGATTACACTCGCAGTTTTTTAAAGCTCGGAGGTCTTGTCAGTTCTCTGAATAAAAAGATGAAATCCAAGTCATCAATTTTTTTTTGACTTCATAAAGAGAAAACCCCCAAACAACCTTGACATTTTTTATAACCATTGTGATGAGCTGTCACTTTTCCCATTGCATTATGGGTATGAAGACACATTGGCGGCGAGTGCAAAAACTAAGTGTCTAAGA
>JAZGLO010001288.1:0-54187 GCA_036873155.1 Biomphalaria sudanica | reverse complement strand
AAGAGTATTAGGATTTTTTTTTTAATTTAATGTATCGCGTTTCACAGGAAGCGGAAATGACGTAAGGCATATAAAAAATAAGTAAACTTAGGGGAAAAGAAAAAATAAATTCTTTAAAAATATGGAATTTGTGGGCAATTTCTTTTTATGCTTTATTAATAGATTGCGGACTTTTGGGGAAATACCGAAAAAAAAATACAAACGTTTGACAGAAAGCTTGCGGTTTTTCGAGAATTGCGATGGTCAGGCTGCGAATCTGTCAAAATCGGTTCTTAGCAAGCGCCTTGGAGGTAAAAGGAACCTCTGTACCAAATTTTTATGGGAATCCGTACAACAGTTTATGAGATTTCTTGATCAATGAGTCAGTTAGTGGTAACTTAGACAAATAGAGTAGATATGGGTGGGGAAGGAAAAAGAATTTACCCCTTCCCAACTTCCATTCCCCCACCACCCCCCAGAAAAAAAATGCTGCCCATGACTCGCAGATTTTTTTCAAGATAAAGATTGTCTAGATCAAATTTAATTTTAGAAGATAATATTTCTGACAAATATCACAGTCAAACTATAGTTTTTTTAAGTGGCCCGTTTGCTAGTAATTATATTTTCTCAAAGATATAAATCAACTGTCAAATTTCTAGGAATATCGTTAGAGGCGCTTTCGAAAACCTGGCCCACCCGTCCACCCAAGTTTTTGCTTTTTCAGCCGATGACGAATTTGCTAGCTGAAAAGAGGAATTGTAAAAATGAAATATCAATTTGTTTGAAGAGAGTATTTAAAAAAAAAACGAGCTACACCTTTGACAGAAGGGATGAAACATCATTTTGTGCTAGTCAACTTTTGGCTGTACGCAAACCTATTGGAAGGAATAGACGAACAACTGATTGAACAAAATTGACCTCTGGACGTTTGGAACGCATTAAGTGCATAGGTTTTTGTTGTACATGGTAAGTAATAACATGTTAGTTGTTTTGTGTCCGCCCTATCAGTGAGGCCACACAGCTAGGGCTCGGGCCGCATATATGGGGGATTAATGGGATTAGGGTGATACGTGTGATTAGTTATTACCCAAAAGAAAAATAATATATATATATATATATATTATGGTTTGTCTCCTTTATAGTCACTTTCAACACACACACACATATTTTTTTTCTCTTTAACAGCTCGAGTAGACACACACAAATTGTAAAATACCCGGAAACACACACACACTTACATTGCTTAAGATCTTGAGTTCTTGCTCATACCTCCCCCCCCCCCCCCGTCGCCACTCATTGATCCAGTTAAAGACCATCGCCTTCCCAATATTTTGTTTACACTAAATCAAGACAGGAACATAAGAATAACAGTCAAAGATGAAAATATTTCAACATACACTTTAGAGACTTATCAGCTTTATGAGGCGTCTGTCTTCCTAGACAGCAGGCTTTTGCAAGTAGATCTAGGTAAGTCAGTCTTTAGGATGTAAGCTTTTATCTCCTGTGTAGGTAGGTCTACGTGGTGACACCTCTGACTTGAGTCACGTAGCCGACTTTTTGAACTATGTTATGTAACAGTAACGTCATTATGTGCATATCTCTGAATGTATGTGCTATGTCTCCGTGTGTATGTGTGTGCTATGTCCTCCGTGTGTATGTGTGTGCTATGTCTCCGTGTGTATGTGTGTGCTATGTCTCCGTGAGTATGTGTGTGCTATGTCTCCGTGTGTATGTGTGTGCTATGTCTCCGTGTGTATGTATGTGCTATGTCTCCGTGTGTATGTGTGTGCGTGAAAGGGAGGGTGAATTGATGAGATGACTCTATCAGTGACTCCAACGGAACGTAAATTTGTACTGCCCTTATTTTAACCTATATGAGAAACATCAAACGTGTGTACGCGTGTACCTGAGAGCAGTGTACAATAACAACTCAATACTACCTCGAAACTAATCAATATTTACAAGAGCAATAAGGGGGTCAGGGGAATATGGTGCAGGAAAGGAAATCGGTAAAGCTGTTTCGTCTACAAATGTCGGTAAACGAAATGAGTTGCGTGCATGAGTGGTCTTAGACGTCAGTTCCTTCCAATGCACTTTCTAGAAACTTGAACAAAGTGTGTCAGTCAGACAAATTATACTTTGAAACACTTTTTAAAAACTTAAAAAAAAAATTAAGAAAAAAAACAACATTTTTATGATTACGTCACAGCGACATGTCTGAGCAGGATTACATCACCGTCTGTATAAGTCTCCTGCAATGAAAGCGTGACAGGGCCTACATTTATGTGACATACAAGTCAGCAGTACTGTAGTTTGAATTGTAGTCTACAGTGAGCATCTAGTTATCTCAAACATTTAGTTATTTATAAAACATCTTGTCATATAAAGAGCATCTAAGTATTTATAAAATATCCTGTTATTTATGAAACATCTTGTTATCTATACATCTTGTTATTTATAAAACTTCTTGTTATCTATACAATATTTATTTATCTAAAACTATCTCATCTCTGTCCCTTGACTTTCGTCCTAGTGGGGCTGTGACAATACGAGTAACCAAATCCTTCCATTTTGTTTTTGGTTCTGAGTAGGATATCAAGAGAGGACGGTCCATTATCCAGCCATCTTTTTATTTGGACGGCCCTTCGTACTCTATTGTACCTTGAAGGATGACTTTTAACAGAGTCATGTTTTACAATATGACCAAAACATCTCAACTTTCTTCTCTTTACAGTATTGAGGAATAGTTTAATTTTGCCAGCCAAAATGTTGAATTGTAAAATACAAACTCAAATGTTTTCTTTTCCTGGTATCTGATGCCCAGCATTTTTTCTGTAGCATTTACTCTCAAAAGCTTGAATTCCTCTTTCAGCCTCAGCGTTAAGTGCCCAACTTTCACAACCACACAATAGTACAGAGACCACTTGCAAAGAATACAGTTTTAATTTTACTGGGCAGCTGATGTTACTCTTCCAGATTTTCTACAGTTTGCTATGGCAGAGGATACCAAGCTTAAACGGGTTTTTATCTCTTTTATTGATATCTCATCTTTTTGTTATTTTTGACGCTAGGTATTCAAATGAGTCAACTCTTTCTAGTGTTTGGCCACTCATCTAGTTATCTAAAGACATCCAGTTATTCGAAAAACATCTCTAAAACATTGAGTGTTTGTTTTAATCTATAAAAACAAAACTCGTTGTCTTGACTATAACCATCTAATTATCCTTAAACTTTTATTTTTCAATAAATAATAGCTCCACCCCAAAGAAACAAAAAAATCCTCCACAAAACCCACACACCCACACACAGAGATAAGGCAAAGGCCATCACATTCACGGTGACCATCACAGAGATAAGGCAAAGGCCATCACATTCACGGTGACCATCACAGAGATAAGGCAAAGGCCACATCACATTCACGGTGACCATTCATTTGGAGCAGACAATTTAGGTATTCATGTAGATAACGTTGTTCTTATTATTAAATTCAACAGAATATAACATTTTGTTTTGCTTGTAAACATAGTCTACACAAAGACACACGCACACACACGCATGACGTCATAAAGATATGTTCTTGAAAAAAAAAGGGGGGGGGGAAATATGAAAATATCCATTTTATTTTGTAATTTCATTTTTTAAAGTGTCTTAATAGCGATTTACGCGCCAAAGGATTATTGATTTAATTTTGTTGTAATACATCTATAAGAAAAGAAATTTTACGACTTCAATTCGAACTCGAGGTTTCCTCAAGCTGTTACGCTGACCACTGTGCCAGTGAAGTGCTGATGACAATGGAAGGGTTTATAGTTATCCATTATTAGTTTCTACGCAAATTATAAAGGAGACTAATTCAACTTATTCCACCAAATCTGTCAAGTACAATTTCTTTTCCTTGTTCGCAATCAAACAAAATAATTAATTACCAATAGTCAAAAACAATTTTTTTGTTTTGTCAGATACAAGAAATAATTATGCAAAATTTCAACTTGATCCAAGATTAGGTGTAAAAGCTTTTTAACAGACAGACAGGCAGAGTAGATATAAGTTTTTTAAAAACAGATCTCATTTCAGAATCGTTTTATATCCTGTTGGTGTAACATTACTTCCGGGTCATCCTAGACAGCTGATATCAGCGAGTGTAATATATGTTATCTAATACTTACACAATTACATAAAATGCAAGAAATGAAAGGATAACTAGGCCAGACGGATCACGTGTTTAGCTACGAACCGGAACAAAAAAAAGGATGCTGCTTGTATGAAACAAAGAACAGTAACTAGTGGCCGACTAACTTCGACAGCTCATGAATGACTTCTTTATTCATCTTTGTTTTTTAAAAATACAAGCCAACCAGGATCTTTTTCATGTGGGGGCTGAAGGTGTAGAATATGTCAAATATGGATTTCTTCTTACAGTCATCAACTACGTTATTGCTAGAATTTTCAGTTGTCACTGAATAGTGCGCGAAGAACAACAATACTCTTTAAGTGTGGTCGAGAGGCTAAGTAAACTGTAAGCGTGGTCGAGAGGCTAAGTAAACTGTAAGCGTGGTCAAGAGGCTAAGTAAACTGTAAGCGTGGTCGAGAGGCTAAGTAAACTGTAAGCGTGGTCGAGAGGCTAAGTAAACTTTAAGCGTGGTCGAGAGGCTAAGTAAACTTTAAGCGTGGTCGAGAGGCTAAGTAAACTTTAAGCGTGGTCGAGAGGCTAAGTAAACTGTAAGCGTGGTCGAGAGGCTAAGTAAACTGTAAGCGTGGTCGAGAGGCTAAGTAAACTGTAAGCGTGGTCGAGAGGCTAAGTAAACTGTAAGCGTGGTCGAGAGGCTAAGTAAACTGTAAGCGTGGTCGAGAGGCTAAGTAAACTTTAAGCGTGGTCGAGAGGCTAAGTAAACTTTAAGCGTGGTCGAGAGGCTAAGTAAACTGTAAGCGTGGTCGAGAGGCTAAGTAAACTGTAAGCGTGGTCGAGAGGCTAAGTAAACTTTAAGCGTGGTCGAGAGGCTAAGTAAACTGTAAGCGTGGTCGAGAGGCTAAGTAAACTGTAAGCGTGTTCGAGAGGCTAAGTAAACTGTAAGCGTGGTTGAGAGGCTAAGTAAACTGTAAGCGTGGTCGAGAGGCTAAGTAAACTGTAAGCGTGGTCGAGAGGCTAAGTAAACTTTAAGTGTGGTCGAGAGGATAAGTAAACTTTAAGCGTGGTCGAGAGGCTAAGTACGCATGAACTTGGCTTGGCCCCTTATGAAGGGGGCTCGAGGTTCGACACCCAATTCGAGCATTGTGGTTACTGAGCGCCTAAAGGTAGCACGGAAAACCTTCTATCAAAACCCCCCCTCCCCCACTGGTCCACAAATGAGATTGGACCATAGCGCTCTGAGCATGCTATAAGCATAAAACTAGCGCTATATAAAATTAAACATACACTACGGTCTCAGCCATGTTGTAAGAAATTATCATATCACGTTTTATCAAGATTGGTCAAACAGTTTTTATTTTTATTTGGGATATGCAAACATACATACATGCATACACCTTACTTTCTGCTTTATATATTAGGTATAATATAATATTTTATTATATATCATGTTGTCAATTAAAAATATTATATTATATTATATTATTTTACATTATATTATATTATATTATATTATATTATATTATATTATATATATATATTGTAGTAACTCCAGTGGCGGACTGAAAGGGTTAATGTGTGTGCGGCCTACTGACACACACAACTCAGGCCAATCACACAGGTCAACGGGTCAACGGCTTTCGATAGGGACGGTACTGCTAGTTCACGCAAGTATGACCCGTGTTGTGGTCATGTGATCGAGAGCCTTGACGGACTAGCGACAATGTGTAAGAAAGGACAGTTGAATCCAGGACAGCAAGGCATAAGGACTGTGCGGTACCTTGGGAGTCCTCGAGTAGCTGTACGAGCTAGAGAGACTTGTAATGTTTAGTTAGGCAGTTCTGAAGTTTGTGTAGCCAATTGTGTTGAATTGGCTGTCGATGTAATTGTAATTAAACCGCCACATTGTTGGAAACAGTAGCTCTAAATCACTCTTCATTGTGTGAAGCCGTGAGTGTCGGAGTCTTAAGTTATGAGGCAAAGAGATCGACCGTAATGTAAGTAACATAGATCTAAAAAGAAAAAGACTGAGAAAAGAATCAAGCATAACCTCAGCATATATATATATATATATTCAGTAACAGTCCCTGGATGACAAACTATCTGCAGCTTGCCAGAAGTTCGGCTTAAACATCAGTCAAAGCAAGACTAAGATACTTGTCCAAAACACAAACACTGCACCTCAAGTAAGCATTAATGGCCAACCACTAGAAATTGTTGATCACTTTTGTTACCTTGGCTCCATCATATCCAACAACACTCTACTGGATAAAGACATAAACAACAGGATAGCCAAGACAATGGCCACCTTGTCACGGTTGCAGAAAAGAATCTGGGACAACATATTGCTGACTAACAGTACTAAAGCCCTAGTCTACCGGAAAGGTGTGTTGAGCGCCTTGCTGTACGGAAGTGAAACATGGTCAACCTACTCTTGATTGGAAAAAAAGCTGAATGTCTTCCACCTCCGATGCCTACCTAAGGCGGATCTTTAAAATAAGGTGGCAAGATAAGATAACCAATGAGGAAGTGCTACGAAGAGCAGGGTGCCAGTACATCCGCTCTGTTAGCAGCAGACGCCTTGGCTGGCTTGGCCACGTTCGTAGAATGCCAGTAAGTCGACTTCCATAGGGAAATCCTGTATGGCGATCTAAAGATCTTCTCTCGAGACGTAAAATGCCACAGATATATATATATATATATATATATATATATATATATATATATATATATATATATATATATATATATATATATATATATATATATCAATTGTAATATCAGAGATCAGAGAAGTCAGAGATCAATATCATATCATATTTTTTGAGATCAGATTATATAAGACACATAAGCATATTTTTTCATTTTTTGAAAATTAGTTTTTAAACTGTGTGATCAAGTCAGTATTCAGTGTCCTCTACTCTAACAGTGGCCCAGTGGCAGAACTAGACAATTAGATTGACATAGGACAAAGATGTTTTATTTTCACCTCAGACACATTTCTTTAGTTTTTGAAATTTATTCTTACATATAAAATTACATTTTATCATTCTGACTGGCCAGAGGCAACATGACCTTGAGGCTCTTCTAACCTTAACTCTGCCCATTAACACTTCTACGCAACGTTTTGTTGGAGGGAGAGGTTGTTTTCTATGAATGTGATTGGATTGTGTTACGTTTCAATTCTGTATCTATAGATAGTTCTAGTTCTATTACCTTCATTATTTTGAAAGGGGAGATAAAGAAGGGGTTGGGGTTTGTCCATACAACCAGGTCACTTTTTCTTGTATGATTTAAAATCTATAGTAAATACATGAGTCAGCTGTTGGAAAATTTGTTTCACTAAATAGAAATAGAATATCTCTGTGTCTGTGTATAAACGCATGTATGTGAAATATATGTTTGAAAGTATGTGTGTCTGTACGCATGCCCAGCTCAAGTTTCTTCAGTTCAAGGCTGCAAGAAGGTGGGTGTGGGGGGGGGGGGAGTGTCTATCTCTAAAACTATCGCAGCATATTGCTGTTAGCACTGAGCGCGTGCATCAGGATGTCAGGCTGCTACTTCATTTAAAACATGATGGGATTGTGAAATAAGGTGAGACGGGGCAGAATGTGGTGCGGCTTTTTTTTTGGAGGGGGGGGGGGGGAGATGAGGTAATATCTGTAACTGGAACATTAAGTACAAAAGGAACAACCAGATCGACCATATCATCTGTCCATTCATGTTTTATCAATTAAGTTTTGAGTTTAAAAAGTCTTTCTTTTTTTATTTTCGCTATATTATTCCTGTTGAATATTTTAAGTTTGGAAAAAAAAAAAAGGGAGGGGGGGGTGTGTATGGATGTACAAATATAATTGGCTATTTATTTGTTGTTTTTTTTTAGTTGTTCCTAGACCAAAATTTGGATTTTAGATTCTCCTATTTCTAGATGTGCCTTTGAAAACTGTACGTCTATGATCTACATAAATAGCTAGAGAAAGAAACAAGGTTATTGATTGAAATGTCCCCCCCACTGAAAAAACAAAATCTTCAATAAATAAAATCTTTTCACCATTTTAAATCTTTTTTTTTGTCTCTGCCGTTGCCTCACATTTTCTTTCTTTGCTCACAGCTGACTTAAAGTACACGAAGAGGGAGCTATTTTGTGTGTGTGTGTGCGTGTGTTCGAATATGTTTGCGTGAGTGTATTAACACCTTATGTATGTGCATATAAGCACATGGATGTGAGTGCGTGTGAGAGCGGTGTTGTTCAGTTTTTCTACCGGCATATCTAAAGTCTCTATTTTTTTACCTTTCTCACTGCTCCCCCAGTCATTTCTACCAGCTGTTTCTCTCCGCAACTGAGTCAAGGCTAAATGTTTTGGACATAAACAACTCTTAATAGACACTTCCCCGCCCCCCCCCCCCCGCCCGCATCCCAGGACTTTGCTTTAGAAGCATGCAGTGAGCGCGTGGTCCTGACCTAGTTTTTAAAGATCTTCCAATTTTTATTTCGCTAAATACTCACATTTAATTGAGGGTGTGGTTGAGGGGTAAAGCGCTAGGCTTCAGAACCGAGAGGTCTCGGTTTGAAATCCAGGTGAAGACTGGGATTCTGAGTTTCGGGACTTTAGGACATCCCTGAATCCACGCAACTGACAATAGTTGGGGAAAGTTAAAGCGGTTGATAATTTAGATAGCCACGTGATACCCTGGTTAACCGTTTGCTAAGAAAAAAGATTACCTCTGTGACAAATACCCGCTGCTTCACAAGGTCTAAAGCGGCACTTAGGTTTCTTTCACTTTTAAATAGCCAAACTCCATTTAAAAGAGAAAAAAAACTAACTCCATGATGGCTGCCAGCGGACTGTCGTTCGGAGTTCCCCGACAAAATAGTGCGGAAAAAATATTTTTCAGTCATTTTGCAAGAAATACTTTCAATATCGCAAAATTTGAATAAAGCCAATATTTTTTTTATTTGAATATTCTCATTATTTCTAAGTCATTTGGTAGGAAACATTTTAGATTACTTAAAATATAAATTTGTAAACATTCTGCAAGAATTATAATTATGCAAGAGTGAATAATTTAAAAATAGATCATTCATTTAATTAAATTCCAAAAGTGCACTTCAAAAACACGCAAAGATACGTCCATACTTGTCTGACTTGCACATCGTTTAAAAATTAACAACTGCCGAATTTTATCATGGAAAAGAATGTGCTATAATGAGAGGAGGGCCGGGATTTATATTCTTGTCTCATGGAGGGTGTGCGTGGAAGAGAATGAAAGTTGAGGCCTACAATCTAAATGGACACTTCTGAACATTGATATTTATGTGATGGTTTTAGATAAAGACGGACAGGAGATAGTAAAATGAATGTTTGAATTGGTCAGTCACTGCCTGATGATGAATGTTTGAATTGGTCAGTCACTGCCTGAGATGAATGTTTGAATTGGTCAGTCACTGCCTGAGATGAATGTTTGAATTGGTCAGTCACTGCCTGAGATGAATGTTTGAATTGGTCAGTCACTGCCTGAGATGAATGTTTGAATTGGTCAGTCACTGCCTGAGATGAATGTTTGAATTGGTCAGTCACTGCCTGAAATTGGTCAGTCACTGCCTGAGATGAATGTTTGAATTGGTCAGTCACTGCCTGATGATGAATGTTTGAATTGGTCAGTCGCTGCCTGAGATGAATGTTTGAATTGGTCAGTCACTGCCTGAGATGAATGTTTCAATTGGTCAGTCACTGCCTGAGATGAATGTTTGAATTGGTCAGTCACTGCCTGATGATGAATGTTTGAATTGGTCAGTCGCTGCCTGAGATGAATGTTTGAATTGGTCAGTCACTGCCTGAGATGAATGTTTGAATTGGTCAGTCACTGCCTGATGATGAATGTTTGAATTGGTCAGTCACTGCCTGAGATGAATGTTTGAATTGGTCAGTCACTGCCTGATGATGAATGTTTGAATTGGTCAGTCACTGCCTGAGATGAATGTTTGAATTGGTCAGTCACTGCCTGAGATGAATGTTTGAATTGGTCAGTCACTGGCTGAGATGAAACAAACATTTAGCGGTATGAAAAATGTGATCGCCATCTTAACTAATCCTGAAACACCTAAGTTTGCCAATGTTGGGGCAAGAGACGCCATTGTTTGATCAAAGAGAGATGCCACAGATGAACAAGATTTCTGATAATACATGGGTAACAGACACATCATCCTCTACCTAACCCTTGAACCGGGTCACCACACGACAAAAACATGTTTCAGCAAGTTATACATTTTAAGCATTGGTAAAAAAAAGGAGAATGGGCTCAAATGTTAAAGTACTTTCTTCCTCTGAAACTAGGGAATACTTTTAGATGTACAATACGGAAGAAGAGAGACCTCAACAAAAAATGCTGTCCAGGACCTTCATTTACTTTCACTTACAGAAATCCGGTACTTTTATATACATCATATTTTTTGTCAGGAAGTTTCGTGCTATTTTGTCGGCGCTATTTTGTCGGTGCTTTTTAGTCGTCCTATTTTGTCGGCGCTATTTTATCGGTGCTATTTAGTCGTCCTATTTTGTCGGCGCTATTTTGTCGGTGCTATTTAGTCGTCCTATTTTGTCGGCGCTATTTTGTCGGTGCTATTAGTCGTCCTATTTTGTCGGTGCTATTTTGTCGGTGCTATTTAGTCGTCCTATTTTGTCGGCGCTATTTTGTCGGTGCTATTTTGTCGGTGCTATTTAGTCGTCCTATTTTGTCGGCGCTATTTAGTCGGTGCTATTTAGTCGTCCTATTTTGTCGGCGATATTTTGTTATCGCTATTTAGTCAGGTCACCGTCTTGTGGTGGTCTCAATGGTCCCTGGTTCATATCCTGCCCACATCCATTCACTGTCGTCCTGAGGGAGGTTTGGACTAGGAATAAGATTATCCTTAACTCGAAAAAAACACCCGAAACATGTCATAGTTTGTACAAAGATTTTACAAACATTTTGAATTACTTCTTAATTTAAGATCTAGAGAAATCTTATCATCGTCGTAGAAATATCATTTCTTTTTTACAAAGCTTACATTAACTCTGTCCGTCTGGGGGAAATTTCATCAATTAATCGTTTTTAATTAATTTTGTTTCATATAGAAAATATACTAAGCTCAGGGGAGTTAGGCCTTTTTGTAGAGAATTAGTTCTTTCGCTAAAAATTTAAACTAACAATAATCTATAAAACTTTCATTTCTTATAAGTACGACGGTCCTCCATCATGGAGGCTCGAGACAAATTTGGCATTAGCACTTTGGACACCTGTTCTGTACCTATTTGGCATTAGCACTTTGGACACCTGTTCTGTACCTATATTTTTTTAAAAATATTCTTTAGATTTTATTATTTTTATTTTTGCTGCCTTTTGAAAAGGCAACACGGAAAATTATGCCAGACAGCCCCCTCCCCATCTGGTCAAGGAAAAGGGGTCCACAGCCCACTAAGTATGCTATAAGCATGAAAATTGTTCTAAAAACAATTAATAAAATATTTCTAATCGCTCTAATTTATTCTTGTTATTCTAGATCTAATTCAATTAAATATATGATTCATTCAAAATAATTGATGCAATTTCACTCAACATTATTTCATAAAGTTTTGTTTTTTTTCTATTTAACTTGTTTCCTTAATCTAAACACTGCGACTCGTATTTCGCTAGGCACTTTAGAGTCTATAAATGATATGAATGTTTCACTTTAACAAATGTCATCAACCAGAAAAAATCCATATCTAAATATTTCACCTGTTAACTCTGTCCGAGAAAGAGTTTATACTCCAGGTCCTAGTGCGCGAATGTTTTCAAGGTCTCAGTGAGATAATAGAACCTAATAGAACCTAATTGAATTGAGGTAGGTCTTTGACGTCATTAAGATAAGTGTGGGGCTATTAATAACCCATGCTCACGAGCGCGCGCACAGGCAAACGAGCATGTGGATACATTGTTGGAAGGTGATCTCAAGAGCCTGCGTTTGGTTCGAGGTCATGTCATGAGGAAGAAAGTGGAACAAGTGGGTTAGACAGATATCAGTTACGTTACAAAAATAGTTATAGAAATGTCTTGCAGACGAAAAATTGTCACCATTTCTTCAACGTGTCTATTCCCCCCTTCCCGTGATGCATGGCTACGTTTATTTTTAGGAACTGCTTATGGAAAGAGTTTTTGTATGAGTTGTGAGTCCTTTTATATAGGGTGTAAAATATAAGTGTTGTGCTCAAGATATATTGCTCCTTAAAAATCTATTCCTTAATGTCTGTTACAAGCTATCTATCTATCTATCTATCTATCTATCTATCTATCTATCTATCTATATATATATATATCTATCTCGCTATCTATCTATCTATCTGTCTATCTATCTATCTATCTATCTATAGTTAATGAAACATTTTAATATTTAACCCTCTCAATATCTTTGGCATCTTTTAATTTCTCACTTTCATCTAGTAAGAAAAAAACAAAACAATTGTATAATTAGCTTAATAATGTGTATTACTATTTCAAAATGCGGTTATTTCATTAAATTTGAAATTGCACCTAACATAGGCTAATGAAGACATGGGCCTACAGGTTAATGAAGACATGGGCCTACAGGTTAATAAAGACATGGGCCTACAGACTAATGAAGACATGGGCCTCTACAAATGTATTTTTAGTCTGAAGAGATCCTGAGGGTCCTTTTTTTTACTCCTTTTCATTGAGTGTATATATATCTTTCTAAATAAAACATTTTTTTTACTTTGCCTAACACAGAACGTGTCATTCTATAGAATGCCTCGGCAGAGTAGGAAATGGAAAATTATTTCGTACCTTGCCCAAAAACACCAGGCACTCTATGAAAAAGCTTGCATTTCACACTTTGCCAGTAATATTTATACACAATTTAAAGTTGTCACATTTTTTATTCAGTATTCAATTATATATCATGAAGAAGTAGATAGCTCTATGTGAACTACTGTATGAACTCATTATTGACACAAGCTTGTGGTTTATAACATATCCCTTTATTCTTCCGCCCAATCTCCGGATAAATATCAATTTTAAATCTTCTTATTAAAAACAATTATAGGCTATGTATAATAATTAATCAAAGATTTTTTTTACCCTAAGCTTAGACAATAAGTTTCCCTCTCGTAATTAGCTCAATTCTCTTCTGGACCTGAGGTAATTACACATAATTGATCGCTTGCAGTGAACTTGTTTATTATTGTTATTAGTGTTTTTACTTGAAAATAACAGACCAAATATATGAAAAAGAAATGAGCTAATCATGTTTTCCTGGAACCTGGATGGATGGGCGACAGCTGATCTCAAAAACGGCCCTAACGATTTTTCTAGAAATTCAATTGTTGACGTATATCGCTGAAAAAAGAATTAGGCCTACTAGCTCGTTGGCCACTCGTGGAAAACTCTAGTTTGACCGTTATGATTGTTCAAAGTAAAAAATAAATATTTGTAAATTTGGCTGGAGACTATATCTAGGTCTGGAGCCAACATGGCGTAGACAGCAGTATTACCGGGTTATGCGATAGCTAAGTAGATTTAAGGTTATTTCAATTTTATTGAAGTCTAATAGGGATGCTTATACTTTAACGTGAATCTAATAGAGATTCTAGATCTAGAAGTAGGTGTAGACTAGATCTAGAAGTAGGTGTAGACTAGATCTAGAAGTAGGTGTAGACTAGATCTAGAAGTAGGTGTAGACTAGATCTAGAAGTAGGTGTAGACTAGATCTAGAAGTAGGTGTAGACTAGATCTAGAAGTAGGTGTAGACTAGATCTAGAAGTAGGTGTAGACTAGATCTAGAAGTAGGTGTAGACTAGATCTAGAAGTAGGTGTAGACTAGATCTAGAAGTGGGTGTAGACTAAATCTAGAAGTGGGTGTAGACTAGATCTAGAAGTGGGTGTAGACTAGATCTAGAAGTAGGTGTAGACTAGATCTAGAAGTAGGTGTAGACTAGATCTAGAAGTAGGTGTAGACTAGATCTAGAAGTAGGTGTAGACTAGATCTAGAAGTAGGTGTAGACTAGATCTAGAAGTAGGTGTAGACTAGATCTAGAAGTAGGTGTAGACTAGATCTAGAAGTAGGTGTAGACTAGATCTAGAAGTAGGTGTAGACTAGATCTAGAAGTAGGTGTAGACTAGATCTAGAAGTAGGTGTAGACTATATCTAGAAGTAGGTGTAGACTAGATCTAGAAGTAGGTGTAGACTAGATCTTATGAGTTCTCAATAAGAACATTAGGTTTAGTATTAGATCTAGATGTCCATATAATGAACATACCAATAAATAATCGCACTAATATGTCTTTAGAATCAGAAAATACATATTTTCAAACAGTCGACGAATTGACGAATTTTTTTTTAAATTATATATCGGGATATTTTTTTAAAAATTAAATTTGAAGTTTAATAATAGAGGTACTGCCTTTTTGAAACAAAAAATATTTTAAAAATAATTTTTCTTATTTAAAAGTCAGTTTGTCTAAATTAGCAATCTGGTTTAAATGAGTCAGATATGCTAAAAATGTTTCATTAAATATTCGTTCTAGTGGCAGAAGTGATTTCGGCGAAATGGACAGTAAAATAGATGGTTGACAGTACAAAATAAAAACAGGTTCCGTAACTGTGCCAGTGATTCAATGAATGAAATGCTGTGTCGGCATCTCCCGCTACCCGGGTTTCAGTCCGGTTACAACTGGCTACACCGTTAGGTCAAATAAGTCATTTTTAGATTTCCATAGTCAAGTGCTACAGCTATAGTATTGTGTCCTCTATCACTGTTAATTTCAAAGCAAAACAGCAGCAATACATTTCTTTGTTCTTTTCAAGTTGGCTCGTCATTTAATTCTTTTCTTATTACTTTAAACAAAATATTTCATGTGTTTTTCACCTCTTTCTAATTAACCTTTCACCAAATAAATATTTCTCAATCCAAAAGTCAACTATACACCATTTACGTATTGCAAAGATGGAGTAGAAATGATGTGACAAGACAGGTACTGTACAGTGTAATAATATACATACATTAGATGGAATGCTAATTCTATAAAAAGGGAAAGGTGATAGTTCTGGTGTGATACTATGTATTTTGCCATTTATATCTTGCGGTGGAGGGGCTGGTATGAGTAGCATATGTACTAGACAAATCCTTAATAGTATTGGTCTACAACTTGTATTTTCTGATAGCGTGTTATTTATTTTCCCCCAATTTCGTTTTGTACAACCTTGACATTCAAGTTTCGTAAACTTTCGTTTGAGCTCTGCCAGACGTCGTGATTAAATTCCTTCCAAAAATGCTGGTTTTATGATAAAAAAAATGTTTTCAACTAAGTTCTAAAAGGGTTCTCGGATTATCTGCCCTTAGCTTGATCTTGGTATTTTGAAGTAAAATGGGTATAGATTAAAAAATCTGCTCGACCAGAAATCTTCAAGTGAACAAAATATCACGTCCAACGGGTCACGTGACTCAGAAAAAAGATGGACTGACTTCATCTTATCTCCAGTTTTCAAGTATTTTATTAAGGTCAGAAAATAAAAAACGTCTGAGGTAGAATTGTGTGACCTGATTTGAATCAATGCTTTTGGTGGGGGGGGGGGGCGATGTTATGAGGTGGGCCACAGTAATCAAGGTTACAGTACAAATAGAAGTGGTTAAAATTAAGACTACAAACAAGGTCGGCAAAGGGGGGGGGGAGGAGGTGTGGTCTGAAGACGGCACACACCGACTCATTTCATTGGTTGTCTGAATTACAGAAACGTCTGGATTGGTGCAAAAAGTGGGCAGTGCGTGAAATCAGCTGATTGTCAGCCATGGAACAGCTGATTCTTCCTAAACTTTGAAATTCGAGAGCACGTCCTTGTCAACACTCTAAATATGGAGAAGAGAACATCTTTTTTTTTTTTTTTCTTTCTGTTCAACAAAAATGTGAAAGGAATAAGAAAACAAAAAATACAGGAGAAACAAACCTCTACAGGGAGCATGTTTTTGTTTGGATTTTAGTCTAAAGTTTATGTTCGCAGTTCAGTCGTCCACAAATGTATGAAGTAATTCATGTTTCTGTCCGAAATAATGACAACATTTTTGTTTCACTAAAGATGAAGTTAAAACGACAAAGAAAGATATGTGCAATACATTATATCCTCTAAGACACGATGTTGGCTGGCTGCCTGCTTATGTAGTATTACTAATATACTTTCCAGGCTGATGTCACAGGTTCGAATCCTGCACGGTGCAATCCATTTTCCGTCTTGCTTGAACAAGAATGTAGTCTGGCCGTTTGGTGCGTGGGGGAACATGGCTAACCTAGTAGTCACTTCTGTTCGTGTGGTGCGTGGGGGAACATGGCTAACCTAGTAGTCACTTCTGTTCGTGTGGTGTGTGGGGGAACATGGCTAACCTAGTAGTCACTTCTGTTCGTGTGGTGCGTGGGGGAACATGGCTAACCTAGTAGTCACTTCTGTTCGTGTGGTGTGTGGGGGAACATGGCTAACCTAGTAGTCACTGTTGTTCGTGTGGTGTGTGGGGGAACATGGCTAACCTAGTAGTTACTTCTGTTCCTGTGGTGTGTGGGGGAACATGGCTAACCTAGTAGTCACTTCTGTTCGTGTGGTGTGTGGGGGAACATGGCTAACCTAGTAGTCACTTCTGTTCGTGTGGTGTTTGGGGGAACATGGCTAACCTAGTAGTCACTTCTGTTCGTGTGGTGTGTGGGGGAACATGGCTAACCTAGTAGTCACTTCTGTTCGTGTGGTGTGTGGGGGAACATGGCTAACCTAGTAGTCACTTCTGTTCGTGTGGTGTGTGGGGGAACATGGCTAACCTAGTAGTCACTTCTGTTCGTGTGGTGTGTGGGGGAACATGGCTAACCTAGTAGTCACTTCTGTTCGTGTGGTGTGTGGGGGAACATGGCTAACCTAGTAGTCACTTCTGTTCGTGTGGTGTGTGGGGGAACATGGCTAACCTAGTAGTCACTTCTGTTCGTGTGGTGTGTGGGGGAACATGGCTAACCTAGTAGTCACTTCTGTTCGTGTGGTGTTTGGGGGAACATGGCTAACCTAGTAGTCACTTCTGTTCGTGTGGTGTGTGGGGGAACATGGCTAACCTAGTAGTCACTTCTGTTCGTGTGGTGTGTGGGGGAACATGGCTAACCTAGTAGTCACTTCTGTTCGTGTGGTGTGTGGGGGAACATGGCTAACCTAGTAGTCACTTCTGTTCGTGTGGTGTTTGGGGGAACATGGCTAACCTAGTAGTCACTTCTGTTCGTGTGGTGTGTGGGGGAACATGGCTAACCTAGTAGTCACTTCTGTTCGTGTGGTGTGTGGGGGAACATGGCTAACCTAGTAGTCACTTCTGTTCGTGTGGTGTGTGGGGGAACATGGCTAACCTTGTAGTCACTTCTGTTCGTGTGGTGCGTGGGGGAACATGGCTAACCTAGTAGTCACTGACTCGCAAGGTTAGGTACGGGGATGAAAAGAACGGAGCCTAGCGTGCTACGATACGGCGCGTCGTTAACAACAATGGGTTCAGCAGTCTTGTGCACCAGTCCAAGACATTCAGCTATTGTCTCAACAATGGGGACAGTCCAATTGTCTAACATGCAACCAGGCCGCGCCCCTCCTGGAGCAAATTTCTCTCTATCATGTCAAAGTCAATAATCAGAAAAGCTGGTATGGGCAAGACCGACGTAATAGGCTCCGTCCACATAACGGCAACGATGGGTTTATGGTCGCAAAGTCTGCTACCATCGGATATCAACTCAGAAGGGAATGGTTCTCTCTACCGGATATACGTCAGGGTGTGACCCTATGGCCAGCTACCCCGAGTCCACTGTACCAGAGCGCCACGATGGCCTCACGCACAAACGGGGGAGTTGTGCCCCCCATGAAAAAGGTGACAGCACCAAGAGGCAAGGCAAGGGGAAGTGGTACACCCCAACTCACCAAAACCCGAAAGGTGAACGCACCAGGAGGCAAGGCAAGGGAGAGTGGTGCACTCCCACCCGGATTATCCATCTCAATCTCTATCGGCAGTTCTCACTGAAACCGATTGAGGTCTCTACGATAGCAGAGCAATACGAGGCAGATGTCCGACTGTGTCAAGAGACTCTACGCTCAGACGAAGGGCCACCTCTTCTTTATGGCTTCACCGCCCATCGGTGTTCCTGCTCGAGGTGCCAGGTATTAGTAACATTCGTACGAAACATGCTTACGGCCCGAGTCGTGGAATACAGCGCCCCTATTGGACCCGGCGAGACGGATACTTTGACATTTGAGGCGATTCACATGCCTAAACCTCTACAATCCACCTAAGTCTGAGTTGCAATTCAAACTGCGTGAGCCATTTGACACAAGGATGATCGTTGCAGGTGATTTTAACGCTAAGTCCCCCGCGTGGGGATGCAAGGAGACAGACGTCAGAGGGCGTCGACTACTTGAGATATGTGACGAAACAAATTTGGTTGTGTTGCAGGGCAAAGACTGCCCCCCGACCTTCAATGGTTGGGGGAGGGGGCGTGTCGCGACCAGACTTGTCACTAGTGTCAGCTGACTTAAGATCACAATCGAGAGTGGACGTGCTTGAAGATGTCGGTTGCAATTACCTGCTGGTCTTGGTCACAATCGAACTCGAAAAGCTCAATGTGTTGACCCCATACACAGAACCAAAATGGGTGTACAACCGTACTAACTGGAGTCTGTTTAAGAGCGCATCTGATGCCTCTCTGAACGGACTGATATCCAAACTCATTGCATTAACTGGAATTACGGACTCTTTGTCGAGGCCATCTTGAGTGCCGATCGAAGGGCTAACCCGAGGTCCTACGGTGGGCGCAAGTTTAGGCCCTTTTGGTCTCCCGCTCTGGCACACCTAATCCGACTGAGGCGGGCTGCACGTAGGCAGCACAGTCGTCGAAAAACCGATGAAACTAGACGAGCTTACAACAAGCTAACTGCGGAGGTGAAGGAAGCCATTGTACCAGACTAAAATGGGCCAAGACATGTGCTGACCTGGATCTCGCGGACGGGCGCCAGGCATGGAAACTTCTAAACAACTTGACCAGGGCGAAAGAACCAAAAGAAGCAGCGCCCCTGCAAACGGCTCAAGGCTTGGTGGTCACTGACTGTAAAAGGTCGGACGCTCTAAACCGTGCTATCGAGGCCATCTCTAGGTCGGGTGAAAGGAGCGAAGTGTCGAAAGCTCTAGACCAAAGCGAAACGCAGTTACGTCTATGGTGAAGATGAGACGAGCACATTCATTAATTCTTTCACCCACGGAGAGCTAGATATTGCACTTCGAAAGTGCAAATTGCGCAAGGCACCGGGGACAGTTGGACTCAGCAATGAAATGTTGAAGAATCTCGGTCCAGTCGACAGAAAGAAACTGTTGGATTTGATCAATCGTACGTGGACTCAAGGGGATTTCCGTAAGACTTTGCGAGTGGCAACCGTATGACCAATCTTGATCAAACTTGGCATGGCCGTTCCTTACATCATTGTGAAACTTGTAGTTTATGTTATATGTCCCTCTCAAAACCGGAGGATACAAATAAATATTTTTTAAAAGTAATACCTATCTATATAGAAGAAAGACTGTAAAACCCATTTTTGCAGCCCTTTTGCCTTTTCGTGGGTAAATTAAAAAGTGTTAAAACAATGACTTTCCGATATAAGAAAGCATTAGATCAGTGATATGCAAACTTCGACCCGTGTGTTCTATCCAAACTTAGACCCGTGTGTTCTAACCAAACTTAGTTTATCACCATGTCCTTTATTTTGTACACCTTGTTAGGGCCCCTCTTTAAATGACTACTACCGTTGTTTATAGGCGACATAATGCACAAGTGACAAATCTCAATTCATATCACCTCACGCCTTGCTTTCTGTGCAGCAAAGGTCAAAGGTCATCTCTAACATTCTCTGGACTCTACGTGAATAACAAGATGACATGCTTGCAGTTGGCGTAATATTTAATATTTAAAGTAAAACAAAAATTAGGACAATCATTAGTTGAGGGAGCCCCTCCCCCTCCTTAGTCATGTGCTTCAAATGAACCTAAGCCCAAACTTAGACACACCTTTGTTTCATTGGAGGAGAAGCATGATGTCAATGAGGCATCAAACTAACGAGGGGGGGGAATGTACAGGTCGAGAAATGATGTCAATGAGGCATCAAACTAACGAGGGGGGGAATGTACAGGTCGAGAAATGATGTCAATATTGACACGTAGGTTGAGCAAACATTCCGAATGAGCTTTTAATTGCTGGGTTCACAGGCACGTCACTGTCCACGGCGATAATTGAATAACAAGTCAATTAGTAAAACATCATCATTGCTAAACATAAATAATTCATGTCATTAAGTCGTGATCATTTATTTCAACACACCAAGCTAAAATATATTTCAAAAGAGAAGAATTTGAAACAATCCAATAATTGAAATCAGCATCTCAATACATCTTAATACATCTCAATACATCTCAATCCATAGCCTATAAACGCTGACTTTTGTTTAACCCATTAGACATTGTAAGGTAGTGATTGTTTGTTTGTTTGTTAAATTAAAATATTGAAACATTTGTTAAATATAAAGTGCATTCTTGGGACGATACGTACGTCGTACCGGCACGTTTCTCAATGTGGGGGTAAAACTATTTTACTTTTCTGGTATTTTAAAGTTTATTATTAATTTATTCTTAGTTCAAAGTTGGGCAATCCGTCACTAAGTACCTGCACCTCATTGGCCTCCTTCAGTCGTAGGACGACTATGGTTCATCTCAGAGCACACTTCCTCATGTGGCTGTGGAGCCCTATTTTGGAGAGACACTCCGTCCACAGATAGCGCATGTTAGGGTCCCCTTGGCTTTTGCTTCGGTGGTAGAAGAGCTGGCCGTTTTTCGGTTTGTGCGTTTTTCTGGCTGAGACCCATGTACTTTCACTGTCCATAGCTTTCTTTGTCACTGTCTCTCTCCACCTGTTGCGGTCTAGAGCTGTCTTCCCAATTGTCAGTATTGATGTTCACTGATTTGAGGTCGCGTTTTATTACATCTATGTAACGGAGATGGGGGCGACCAGTTTTTCTTGTGCCAGTCGCGAGTTGACCATAGAGGATGACTTTCGGGATGCGCTTGTCCTCCATCCGGCGAACATGTCCAAGCCAGCGCAAACGGCGTTGTCTAAGGGCTGTAAAGATGCTGGGAATACCTGATCGCGCAAGGATCTCAGTATTGCACACTTTTTCTTTCCATGTGACATTCAAGATCCTACGGAGACATCTCAAATGGAATGAGTTTAGTTTTCTCTCTTGCTTTGCGTAGGTGGTCCATGATTCACTGCCATACAGCAGTGTACTCATAACGCATGCCTTGTAGACTTCCATTTTGGTCACCGTGGTTAGCTTATGGTTTTCCCAAACTCTTAGTCTGAGTCTAGCGAATGTCGAGGCAGCCTTCCCTATGCGTTTTTTCATCTCCTCTTCTAGGGACAGGTCATCTGTAATTGTGGATCCCAGATAGCAGAATTACTTTTACGGCGTCCAGCTTGTTATCGTCAATGAGGATGGAGGGTGGTGCTGTATATCATGGGCGTAGCCAGGGGGGGGGGGTTCAACCCCCCCCCTCCGCCCCGAAATGAAATCGGAATTTAGTAACTGATTTTTTGCTTTGATTTTGTTTATTTTAGGTGAGATTTTAATACTAAACTATCACTTGCCTAAGCACAACAAGGGAGGGTTTGAGTTTAAAACCCCCTACCAGGGTTTTTGAGTTTAAAACCCCTACCAGGAGGTTTTGAGTTTAAAACCTCCTACCAGGGGGGTTCGAGTTTAAAACCCATTACTAGGGGGGTTTGAGTTTAAATCCCCCCTACCAGGGGTTTTCGCAGTTAAATTCCCCTCTTCTATAACACCAAACAAAATGAAAACGACAATCCCCAAATTTCAGGAGCACAGTTAAGGAAGATTTTGATTTTTAAACCCCCTCCAAAATTTACGATAAACCCCCTCTTCAATATAAAAAAAGAAAATTACACACTCAAAATTCTACGAGCTTAGCCAAAGGGGTTTTGAGTTAAACCCCGATCCCTCTTCAGTAGGGTTTGAAGGTAAAAAATACCTCAATACCCTGTATTAAAAAAAAACGCAAATTACGCACTCAAAATGTTATGAGCGTAGCTAAATGTGTTTTGACTCAGTTTTGAATTTAACCCCCCCCCCCCTTTCAGCGGGGTTTGAAGCTAAAAATACCTCTACCTCTTCAATATGAAAAAAAAAAGCAAATTATGAACTAAAAATCTTATGAGCGTAGCTAAATGGGTTTTGACTCAGTTTTGAGTTCAAACCCCCCTTCAGCGGGGTTTAAAGGTAAAAAATATCTCTTTAATATTAAAAACAAAGCAAATTATACACTCAACATGTTATGAGTGTATTCAAAGGGGTTTTGAGTTTAAATTCCTCTCCGGTGGAGTTTGAAGCTAAAAAATTCCTCTTCAAAAAAAAAAAAAAAAAAAAAAAAGAAAATTACACACTCAGAAATCTAAAAAACTCAAAAATAATTGTGCGAAATTTCAGCTTCATCCGAGATTGGGTTTTAGGAGAAATCACGTGTAGGCCTACAAACATTTTACCAGAGTTGATATAGGCCTAAGCTTTGTAAAAAAAATAAAAAATAGTGACAACGAGCATCTTTGTAAATAGGGCCGGCTTCAGATATACTCTATAATATATAATATATATAGATATTCTCAACGGGTTGCAAGAGTTCATAACAGATTTGCTTCATTTGGAATGGTGTTTCTTATATAATACAGACGTTACTTCAAAAAATAAGATGATTACGTCCTACGCGTCATGTATTAATTAACAAGCATAGGTCCTTGCAACTTACTTACTAATTGGATATATCAGGCAGTTGAAAGGAGTACACTGGTAGACCACAATAAGTATATGTACATGTAACATATGGTTTTTTATTTTATTATTTTGATATTTGCTAAATCACCTAGAAATATTTTTAAAAAGTCAAAACCTTTGGATTATGATCAGGAAATATGCAATCATATCTTGTTTAAATAAAACAAAAAACGCCATGAAATATTCCTGTCTATTAATTTATGGATTCAATAATAAACGTCTACAAAGTAGAATTTAATATCTGTATAGGATACTTTAATTAGGTGTCTATATAAGCTTATTAACATTTAAAACAAATGATCAACTTTACAACGATTTTTTTAACGAAGGGAAACTACCGTTGTTAAATCCTTTTTGTTTCTGAAAGAAAAAAAATCGTGTGGCCTCCCCTTGTAAATTGAATGTACATGTGTTTTGTTTTGCTGTCTTTTTCACTGTACACACCTTTTTATAAATATATATATATATATATATATATATATATATATATATATATATATATATATATAAATATATATATATATATATATATATATATATATATGTATATATATATATATATATATATATATATATAAATATATATATATCATGGGCGTAGCCAGGATTTTTTTTCGGGGGAGGGGTTTAAACTAGAAAATCTCTGGAGTTTTATTTTTAAATTCAAAACCCCATTTAGCTACGGTCATAGAATCTGGTAACTGTAGCTTACTTTAAAAATAATATTGAAGAGAGAGGTTTTCCACATCAAAACGCTCTGTAGGGAGATTTTAAACTCAAATCCATCTAAAGGGGTTTTAAACTTTAAACAAAAGCCATCTGTAGGAGAGGGTTTTAAACCCAAAAATCATCAATCGGCTTCGCTACGCTAAAATAATATTAGTGTGTAATTTGCTTTTTTTTTTATATTGAAGAGGATTTTTTTTAGCATCAAACTCCTCTGAAGGGGGGTTTAAACTCAAAACCCCTTTTGGCAACGCTCATAGCATTTTGAGTGCGTAATTTGCTTTTTTTTTTTCACATTGAAGATGTATTTTTTAGCTTCAAACCCCGCTGGCGGGGGATTTAAACTCAAAACTCCTTTGGCTGTGCTCATAGATGTTAGAGTGTGTGATTCGCTTTTTTTTTTATATGGAAGAGGTATTTTTTTAGCTTGAAACCCTACTGAAGAGGGGGTGGGGGTTAAACTCAAAAACCCTTTGGCTACGCTCTTAGAATTTTGAGTGTGTAATTTACTTTTTTTATATTGAAGAGGGGGTTTATCATAAATTTTGGAAGGGGTTTTAAAATCAAAACCTTCCTTAACTGTGCTCTTGGAATCTGGGTATTGTCGTTTGCATTTTTTTTTCTTTCTGATAGAAAAGGGGGATTTAATTTCGGGGGGGGGGTTTGAACCCCAACCCCCCCCCCGGCTACGCCCATGATACCAGCTATATGAAGACCTCCTTCATAGTGACACCCATTAAGAAATATACCAATTAGATGAAGACCTCCATAGTGACACCCACCAAGAAATATACCAACTATATGAAGACCTCCTCCATAGTGATACCCACCAAGAAATATACCAGCTATATGAAGACCTCCTCCATAGTGACACCCACCAAGAAATATACCAACTACATGAAGACCTCCTCCATAGTGAAACCCATCAAGAAATATACCAGCTATATGAAGACCTCCTCCATAGTGACACCCACCAAGAAATATACCAACTACATGAAGACCTCCATAGTGAAACCCATCAAGAAATATACCATCTATATGAAGACCTCCTCGATAGTGACATCCACCAAGAAATATACCAGCTATATGAAGACCTCCTCCATAGTGACACCCACCAAGAAATATACCAACTATATGAAGACCTCCTCCATAGTGACACCCATCAAGAAATATACCAAACATATGAGGACCTCCTACATAGTGACGCAAATAAAATGGAACAGATTTTATAGAGCAGGTCGTAGACTATGGGCTGGTCACCTCGAAAGAATGCCAGAGAACAAAGAAGCAAAGATTGTTCACCGACAAAAACCAAAAGGAAGGTGCCCCAAGGTCAGACCACGAGTACGGTGGCTTAATGACGTAGAGACGGATCTACAACAGCTCAAAGTCCTGGCATGGAGACGTAAAGCCCAGGATAGATCAGAATAGAGAGATGTGCTAGAGCAAGCCAGGGTCTTCCATGGAGACGTAAACCCCAGGATAGATCAGAATAGAGAGATGTGCTAGAGCAAGCCAGGGTCCTCCATGGAGACGTAAAGCCCAGGATAGATCAGAATAGAGAGATGTGCTAAAGCAATCCAGGGTCCTCCATGGAGACGTAAAGCCCAGGATAGATCAGAATAGAGAGATGTGCGAGAGCAAGCCAGGGTCCTCCATGGAGACGTAAAGCCAAGGATAGATCAGAATAGAGAGATGTGCTAAAGTAAGCCAGGGCCCTCCATGGAGACGTAAAGCATAGAATAGATAAGAAAAGAGAGATGTGCTAGAGCAGGCCAGAGCCCTCCATGGAAACGTAAAGCTCAGGATAGATCAGAATGGAGAGATGTGCTAGAGCAGGCCAGGGTCCTCCATGCAGACGTAAAGCCCAGGATAGATCAGAATAGAGAAATGTGCTAGAGCAAGCCAGGGCCCTCCATGGAGACGTAAAGCCCAGGATAGATCAGAATAGAGAGATGTGCTAGAGCAGGCCAGGGTCCTCCATGGAGACGTAAAGCCCAGGATAGATCAGAATAGAGAGATGTGATAAAGCAAGCCAGGGCCCTCCATGGAGACGTAAAGCCCAGGATAGATCAGAATAGAGAGATGTGCTAAAGTAAGCCAGGGCCCTCCATGGAGACGTAAAGCATAGAATAGATAAGAAAAGAGAGATGTGCTAGAGCAGGCCTGACCCCTCCATGGAGACGTAAAGCCCAGGATAGATCAGAATGGAGAGATGTGCTAGAGCAGGCCAGAGTCCTCCATGCAGACGTAAAGCCCAGGATAGATCAGAATAGAGAGATGTGCTAGAGCAGGCCAGGGCCCTCCATGGAGACGTAAAGCCCAGGATAGATCAGAATAGAGAGATGTGCTAGAGCAGGCCAGGGTCCTCCATGGAGACGTAAATCCCAGGATAGATCAGAATGGAGAGATGTGCTAAAGCAGGCCAGGGTCCTCCATGGAGACGTAAATCCCAGGATAGATCAGAATAGAGAGATGTGCTAGGGCAGGCCAGGGTCCTCCATGGAGACGTAAAGCCCAGGATAGATCAGAATAGAGAGATGTGCTAGAGCAAGCCAGGGCCCTCCATGGAGACGTAAAGCCCAGAATAGATCAGAATAGAGAGATGTGCTAAAGCAGGCCAGGGCCCTCCATGGAGACGTAAAGCCCAGGATAGATCAGAATGGAAAGATGTGCTAAAGCAAGCCAGGTTCCTTCATGGAGACGTAAAGCCCAGGATAGATCAGAATAGAGAGATGTGCTAGTGCAGGCCAGGGTCCTCCATGGAGACGTAAAGCCCAGGATAGATCAGAATAGAGAGATGTGCTAAAGTAAGCCAGGTTCCTCCATGGGGACGTAAAGCCCAGGGTAGATCAGAATAGAGAGATGTGCTAAAGTAAGCCAGGGCCCTCCATGGAGACGTAAAGCATAGAATAGATAAGAAAAGAGAGATGTGCTAGAGCAGGCTAGGGTCCTCCATGGAGACGTAAAGCCCAGGTTAGATCAGAATAGAGATATGTGCTAAAGTAAGCCAGGTTCCTCCATGGAGACGTAAAGCCCGGGATAGATCAGAATAGAGAGATGTGCTAAAGTAAGCCAGGTTCCTCCATGGAGACGTAAACCCCAGGATAGATCAGAATAGAGAGATGTGCTAAAGCAGGCCAGGACCCTCCATGGAGACGTAAAGCCCAGGATAGATCAGAATAGAGAGATGGCTAAAGCAAGCCAGGGTCCTCCATGGAGACGTAAAGCCCAGAATAGATCAGAATGGAGAGATGTGCTAAAGCAAGCCAGGGTCCTCCATGTGCTGTAGCGCCACTGGAATGGATGGTGGTATAAGCTGAATTACTCGTCGTAATAAACAAAAACCTGCAAAAATGGGACAAGACAATAGCAACAATAGATAACTATACATATTTCCATGTTTATAAGCTCTATACTAACAGAGTGGTTACCATATAGGCTTCAGAAGCCTGAACAGACTTAAGAAGAAAGTTCGTATTCAGGTCCTTTCTGCTATTTTAGGGAGTTAGTCTAGATATTACACATTGAATGACTGATCCCAACTAATTGATACTAGTACGCTAATTTTTTAAAAGTATTTTTTTAATATATTTTTTATCTTTCTCCTAATTATCAACTGGATCCAAGTGATGTCCACCAGTGACCACAGACCAGTTGATTTGTGAAGCCAGTTACCAACTCAGCAGACGACCTTGAACTTCTCTTCCCTAGCAAGCAACAGAAGCAGCAGACATTTCAATAAAGATTGAATTGTTCACTACCGACATCAAACAAATCCAACAAAAGCTCCTCTGAGGAAGTTAATTAGTTACCTAGACAGCAGCTCTTGTCTTAACTGCTAACATAAGAAAGACACAGTCTAGTTATAACAAGCCTTATTGATCCCTATAACATCTTTAGTAAGTTTGGGATTTGTATCAATATGGTTTGACATCTTGAAGAATTTTAAAACCATCGTACTTTTGTTCCTTTGCTGATTGAATTAAACACTTAACTTTCTAGAGTGTTAACTCCTCATGTTGGGTTGGGTTTTATTTTTAATGAAAACATCTTGCGCTACGTTAAATGCGCTAGTGCTAAAAATATTTCCTTGGAAAAGCTCTCCTGGTCCAAAAATAATCTAAATATAGATCTACCAACCTGGGCTAATATTTGTTCAGCTTCAACTAAAGTAGTGAGTTGGAAGCCAACAAGTATAGACTCGAGGCTAATCATTTACTGGTAGGCTCCGAAGCAAAAACCAAAATGTATTGAGTTGTTAAATATGTATTCAGAAATGAATGTTCATTTTGTTTTTATTGTATTGCATTCTAAATAAAGTTTTTCTTTTTCAAGGTAACAAGTTATTTAAGTTTAAATTCTCAACAAGAACATCTTAATTATTGGTAGGATTGTTCATTGTTTGAATAAAAAATCATTTCTAACAGTAAAATAAAATACAAAAAAAATATTAATTGATGACCAGAGATTTGAGGTTTTGAATTGCACATGTATTTCATATGATGCACAATATTTGTCATTGTGCAGAGTCCATCAAGTCAGTCAACTTGGACTAAAAGGTTTCAATTTAATTGGGATAATTTCAAATTATTAATAACTTGAAACAACATAAAGAAAATTTTGAACTGTTTTTACTCACATGCTTTTAAATGCAAAATTTAAAGAATGTAGGTAGCTCTTGTAGGTAAATACAAAAATGCATTATTTTATTACATCAAAAATAATAATTAATTTATGTCCCAAGTAGTTTCAATAAAGAAACTGGTAGATAGAGTTTAGAAGCTTTAGTTGGTAACACTGCCCTCTAAATTACAATTTATTTTTAAATTGTGACTGGGTGAAGTTGGAAATCTGTACAAAATATTGAAATTGTTCTTACTTTTTAAAGCCTATTAACCTTATGACAGTAAAGGCCCACAACAACAAAACTTCCATAGTTTGCTGTCCTGGGCTATCATGTTCATCTTTGAAATATTAACCATTAGTTCATGTCCTCTATTACATCAACAAAATGTGCATCACTGTACAACACAGAAAACAAATCTCAATACAAACAATTTATTCAATATTTACAGAGTGCAAAATTCTGAAAGTATTTCACATCAAGTCAGCTCTAGTCCTTATGTTGATAGTTCACAAACACCATGTCTGAGGTACACTTGTAGTCAACAAGTCAGATTGTCCTATGTCTGAGGTACACTTGTAGACAAGTCAGATTGTCCTATGTCTGAGGTACACTTGTAGACAAGTCAGATTGTCCTATGTCTGAGGTACACTTGTAGTCAACAGAGTTTTCCTCACTTCTTCAACTTTATTTTTAAACGCCTCCTCACCAGTTAAATATCTGGGGGAAAAAAAAGAAACAAATCAAATTGCATTGAAAGCAGCCTCATTCTGAGAGAAAAAAAACATAACACTGTCAAACTTGATAAATATAATATTTAGACTTTTAGTGATCCTTTTACTAGGACTAGCTGGGGAGACGCCCCTATTTGTTTTAGTAGATCTAAAAGGGGTCTAAATGTAGATCTATTTCACTATCCGACTTGCTTGAATCTGAAGGCTAATTGCTTTCAGAGCTTCCAGGACAACTTTCTAAATCACTCATATAACTATTATTCATATCTTAAAAGATTTTTAGAGCCTGATCAGCTGTAAAGCGTCAAAGAGCCCTAAAACCAGACAAAGAACAAGAAGGCTTGTCAGGCATTTTGGAAACAAATGAAAACGTCACTAATCATTCAAAAAAGTATTTAGAATAATAAAAACAGCTTAGATCTAGAATGTTTCAGAAGGAAAAAAATGTTAAAAAATAGTGCTCTAGCATTCCCATAATTCATTCAAGTGATTAAAAATGTGAATTAGAAAGAAAAAGGAGTAAACAGGAAAAAGGTGATCAGGCGCTGGTAGCGTCATTGTGGCTTGACGGACTGAACACTGACAGAGTTGTTGCCGTCTTGAAGAGTTAATATATGACTAATATTTATGTGCCAAATTTCTGAAATTCACAACCTAAAATATACAAGACTTAAACATTCTTAAATGGACAGAACGGCAGACTAGTTGCTTGGTTACTGATCTGAAAGTCTAATGTTGAAGTCTAGGATATTTGATAATAGCCTTGCAGCCATTAGCCACAGGAACAGTATAACTTAAAGCTTCACCAGCTCCTTGGCGCTAGGAAATAATTATATTATGAAACATTAGGGACCCAAAACCGCTTTTTCAAAATGGTCACGAAGATTATTTTTTTATTTATTTGCATAGAACTGGTGATTCTAAGACAGAGGATACCAAATGTATGCCCATAGCTCTCCTCAAATATTTAAGAAAGTTTTTACACATTTTTATAAACTCTTTTTTATCTACTTCTTTTTTTGGCCTTCCAAACCTGTGTTATAGAAGGACATTGACAGAGAAACTATGACACTCCCAGAGATAAACCTTAGTATAAACATTTATGTGCACACAGAGAACACTCCCAATTTTCTTCAAACTTGTCAGAAAATTTTTAGAGTTTATTTACTTGTGCCGAATGTTACATTTTATCATTTTTTGCATAGTTCAAAAAGGGAGGTAAAAACACATAAAAATGTATATTTTCAAAAGTTTGTAACAAAAAAACTATAAATGCTACATGCATGTAATGTGTGTCAAAATGAGGGGAATTTATAGATCTACATGAATAAATTAGTATAAATAATATTTTTTGAAAAATATTTTGTTGTACATATAAAATAACAAGCATTGGTTTACTAAAACTCTAAAATAAGTTAAACTTTAATTAGCTAAAAATATGAAACGAACATACCGGTAGCAAATAACTACAAATTCTATACCATACTTTAGATAATTATCTCATTTAATTTTAACATTAAATGACATACATTTATTTATAGAGACTTCTGTAAGTATATTGCAAACTAATAATAGTAAAAAAGACATACAATCCATAGATTTATTAGATTTTTAGACATAAGACATTTAGCTCAATGCTATTATCTTATTTCTTTTGAATCTTTAAACTCTCTATGCTGATTGGATAAACTGAAAATCAGAACTCTCTTTGTGTGCAGAAAAATGTTTAAACAAGTTTTTTTATCTCTGCAAATTGAATGACTAGTAATTTCTTTTAAATTAAGCTCAGCCCTTCTAAACACTTATTTTTGACACATTCGCTGTCTAATCAAAGAAGTCTGCATAAAAATATAAACTGTAATTCCTCAGACTACTAAATTATACCATAGAAACATCACTTATATATATATTAGTCATCAATTTCAATATCTTTAAACTTTCTAACAACATTGAGAGTAATATAACAAATTTACACTGGTAGGGTTGCATGAACTTGAAATATAGCATGAGTTTTGAATTTCTTTTTTTTTCAAAAATTCAATAATAATTAACCAAAAGTAGCTCTTTCAAAGTATATTTAAATAAATTTATTATAAAAATATAAACACACTCCAAAGTTAATGTGCAGTTATTATGATCTCAGCCATCAAGCTATGAGAAGTTTGCCCAACAGATATAAAGAAACATTTGTAATTATAATCTTGCATCAGAGCAAGTATCTCAATGACATGTTGATAAACATGTAAAGATTCCTTTTTAGTTAGCTACTTTCCATATGTTCTCAATTTGAGAATTCATTTTGATTTTAACTTTCAACGCATCCAGCTTAGTCAATTTTTCCTTCAACATGATCAACCGTATTGACTTTTATGTAGCTTGAAGCTTTTAAAATTCAATGTTTCATAATAAGTAAATGTTTTTTTAAATAGTTTATGCAGATTTAACTACTTTTTGAAAGATAATATAATAATTAGATCCTAAGATTATCAATGTTGTATTTAGGCCCTATTATTGGAGAATACTGTCATGTAAAGCATTAATAATTAGTATCAATTGCTAAATGTCATTTAAAAATATCAAGTTTACATAAAACTTACTCATCTACTGCTCTTATGTTTATAACAGCATTCTAATCCATTTTTAATTGAATAAGAATTAAAATGTATTATTATTATTTTATCTTTGTGGATATTAAGTAATTTGGTGACTACTGACTGATGTTGAGAATTTTGAACTGAGATCAGCAGTCTAAATATAATACCTATTGACTTACATCAGTAATGATAATAGAAAATATGTTTTATTTCACCTATAGAGACTATAAAGTCTACATATATAGATCCAAATCTAGATCTTTCTAGACCTTTAAATTTCTTTTATTGGACATGTCTGAGCCAGTAAAATAAATTAAATAATAATAATAATATATGAGTTTTATTCTTAGAATAGAAATTATTTTTTATTAAAACAAAATGCACTTTGTAAATAATCAAGAGTCTAGATCTATTCTATCAGATCTAGTAGTGTAGAGAAAGCGATGGGAAGACGATATAAAAGAATGGTCTGGCCTGTCATTGAAAGAGATTCTATCAAAGGAAAAGGAGATAGTCAAAGAGGAATGTACAGTCGATAGATCACATGTGGTGCCCCAACGGTTCATGAGACTAAGGGAAGTTAAAGTGAAGTATTGTAGGATGAGCTAATAAAATGATCGAAAAGATGTTTCAAATCTAAAAGCGACATCTAGATCTATATAGTCTAATGCTTATTTAACCTAGACCGACTTAGATCTAGATGTATCACTATCAGAATGTAGGACTAGATTCTATAAACTAGTCAATACTCTAGATTCAAGAATCTAGATCTAAGTCCCTAGGTCTAGAACTCGAGATATAGGCCTAGATCTAGTTTTAGACTTTATCTTATGATGTCAATAGATATAATTTAGTCTTATATTTTAACAATTTTGTATATTATTTATAATATAGATCTAGTTAAAAGACCAGCACCAGATCTACCCTAGATTTTGATAGATGCACAAGGTGCCACATTTTTTTGATATTAGCAACGAATAAAGCCAATATGTGGTAACTTTCTAAACATTTATTACACTTATAATTATTAATTAAACATGTTGAAACATTAGTTTTTTATAAACTGTAAATCCTGCTTTTTAATTTGTATCAATCACTTTTACAGAATACGCTTATACAAAAATTGGATTTACTTTTTGAAGACATGACCCCTTAGAAACAAAAACTACTTACAGATTTGTCACACATTAACATTTCAATAACGTAGCGATATCAATTATTTTTTTTAAATTTAGAATAAAAGAACATGAAATAATAAATATCTAATGTTTAACATCTTATTGACCCATCTCAGACATTTTTCGTACAAATTATTCGTTGTAAATTTAATAAAAAGCATTTTTCTATAACGACTTGTGTCGCTAAGGAGCATTTTCGCTCATTCTAGCAGACTACGCACACTGGCGAAATCGCTATTTTATGCATCTTATTCAGTTAAAAATGGATAGCATGTCAACGCTTGTTTTTAAAATAAAATTTACACACTCTTAAAGAAAAATGGAAAAGCTTTTCAATGGTGACATTTACTAAACAAGTACCTGTCTTTATCATAAAGCAATTCAAACTTTTTTTTTTATTTTTAAAATATATTTATATAAAAACAATGTTAATCAATTAGTTATTGGTACCATTGCAAAGCTTGTTCATTTTTCTATAAAATACACGTTTTAAAAAATATTCATTTTTTGACATACGCCCGATTTTACGAATAAACAAACAAGGTATAAAACGATCACAGTCGCTAGTACGATAATTGGTGCTGTGATGTTACACATAAGGGATTATTACTCTTATATTTTTTAACCAACCGTAAATACGTTTTATATATTCTTAAAGGGCTTAAAATAACCTTTCTAAAGATACCATTTTTACTGCAATTGGATATTTATACTTTAAGATATTATAGGGTAAAAAACACGTATAACTTAAAAAATGTTACGAAATTAAAAAAAAAAAGCTTGATTTTTGCTTCGGTGGTGGGTCCCTTGATCTAGTTACATCAAACTGTAACAATAAAAAAAACCAGACAAGAAAGTTGTCCTACAAAGTCAAATATAAACGTATAGGCCATCAATGAAGCTGAAGGTGCACACCTTGCCATGAATTGTAGTCTAAAAGAGACAGTCTAATTAATCTACAGAGATCTGTGGGTGTCTAATTTATTGACAAACCTTTCGACTTCAATTTTGGAAATAATTTCCTGCAGATGGAGCTGATCCTGTGTCTTATTAAATGCACTAAATAAAACCCATGCAAAGCATCCTGCTATAGAACTGTGAACATAACAGAAAGAAAAAATAAATAAAATAACTTACATATCTTTATTTTTTAAATGAAGAGGTAAGTCAATATTTTTTATAGTTCAGTTTCAATGTCTTATAAATCTAAACAAAATATTTTCAAAATATATTTTTTAAAAATTAAATAGCAAGAAAAAATTGGTTTAAAAAACAACATTATGAGTGTCAGACGTGACATTTTATTCTCACAATGTCAGAAGCTTCTGATGTAAACAAGGAAAGCAAACTCTTTTTCCCTCATATATATGTCCCAACTTGTGCTAGGCTCATCAAGTTTCTTGTATGTGTCCAGAGATTCAAGAGGCTTGGTTATGTGGTATGTACTTTGGACTGTCATCATGAAGGTCCCAAGTTTCAATCCTGCCATCTACTTATCTTATCTTATATAAAACAGACAGTACTACACAAAAAAAGAAGATGCTGTCCTTCAGTAAGTTTGGGGTAGGATGTCATCTAAATGTCTGAAGGAATGTCTGAAACTTATCAATAAATAAATTGAGGAAAAAAAATTAAACAAACAACTGTCAAGGACGAAGAATATTAAAGAGATTCTGTACATTTGTACCATTATTGTATATTACTATATTCAAGTTACTATTTCTGTTGAATGTGTGCAAAGTTGATTAAATCTCATAGCCTGCATTCGAGTTGTTTCTACTAGAACCAGTGTTTGCCAACAGGATGAAATCCAAGTAATATAAACTTTTATGTCACTTGACAATGGACAAGTTTGTAACCTCTTTGTACATGGATATCCCCTCAAGATCTAGCATGATATAAACATGGTTTTGCTAACATTTAGAATAAGATAAATATTGTAAATATAATATGGTATGGTGACAAATATGCAAATTTTAATTATGAATGAATACTAATGCTAATGCATAAAAGATATTCTTTACACATAACAAAATTAAATAATCCCCAAACTGATGTTTAATATAGAATGAAGCCTCAACCTACCCTAAGCTGGCTCCTATGATTGTGCCAGATACAAGACCTTTCAAGCCCATATTGATACGATACAAACCTCCAGTTATACCTGCAAAAAAGATAATGCTGAATGTATAAAAGTGAACCATGACACTTTAAGGCAAATGTATTTGTTTCTATCTATTACCAAGTGTCTTAGTTGATCAAAGTGAAATAAAGGTAAACGTTTTTGGATACTAAAACATCAAATAGTCACACAATCTGAATTAAGTCAACAAGAACAAAAAGTTAAAAGCTAATATTTTTGTGACAAAGAATAGTAATATGCAAGATAAGAATAACAACTCATGTCAAGTGACAAGTTTAAACTGTCAATAGTGTGTTTTTCAATGTTACAAATTTGTGAAACACATTTAATAAAAAATAAACTAAATATGCAAGTGACTTCTTTTGATCCTGGCTAGTGCACACATAACAACGTGTGGACCCATTAGGTTAGAAAATGTTAAAACCCTTGCTTTATGAAAACAGAAAAAAAAAGAGACTCAATAAACATTTTGTGAATTTGTAACAAATTTTTGAACATGTCCACCCAGAGCTAGAGAGAGATTCTGGCAGCAGTCCTAATATTTATCATTATGACTTCCATTGCACTCTTAATTCTTTACTGTCTGATTTTAATTCCTTTCTTGATGTTTAGAAACAAGTTTATGCATGGAATATGATCCACTTATTGTCTCATTCACACACACAAAAATACCTAAATAGTGGTTCAAAGAATTATTAACAATATGAACAGCAGTGGAGTTGAATGCATGACAGTAGAAGAGTTGAATGCATGCCATCAGAAGAGTTGAATGCATGACAGCAGTAGAGTTAAAGGCATGACATTGAGAAAAAAACAACAACTTACCAGCAGCCACAGTATATTCTATCACAGAAGTTTTATTTCTATAGACAGCTATTAATTGAGAAATCATTCTAGATTTTCAAGGAAAAAAAAATCAACACATTTTTGTTATTAACTAGGCATAAAAAAAATAATTAAAATTTAATGGTGAAGCCTTTCAAAGTATTTAAAAGTAAAAGAAAAGAACTCTGATGGCTTACTAGAAAAGTATTTCTTTTGTAGGTGCCATTCAAGTAAAAACAGTTTAATAGATATCAAAATATAAAAAGAACTAGAACAAAATATGATCTACTTTGTGAGCTTCAAGTTTTATCTTAACCCTCTTAAGACTGAGACTTTGAGCATGTCTTGTGCCAAAAAGACGGAGCACTATTTCCAGACTAAGCACTTCTCTTACAAAAAAATCATAACAAATAAACTAATTACTTTACATGCATAAAACTATATATATTAATGAGCAGAAATGAATGAACTAATACAATCTGAAAGAGTCCAACTAAAATATTTATATTTATTTAAATTAGCTCATCTAATTTGCATAATTTATGCGAACAATTTTTTTTTTTTTTAAACAGAATAGAATAACAAAAATTATGAATTTTTAAGAGGTTTTAGGCTTGAATAAGTCTTGTATTTGGGGAAACAAGGCCAAGGAGACCCTTCAGACCCTTTTTTTTCCTCCCCCCAGGTATTTTTCTGTTACTACAGACTGAGCAGTCTTTTTCACCATTGTTGGGAATGGGGCATATCCCAGCTCCTGTGGCAGCTTCAGGGCCATTTTTCTTGCTTATGTGTTCTTGGACAAGGGTTTTAATAACAGAAGTATTAAAATCATATCTGTTAATAACTTTGCCAGTTGCATGCTCCTTGTAAAAAATGTAGGCATTGAGCAGCATACGGGACAGAATATTGAAAGTTACTTTCTTCCAGTACTCGAGGGTCTTCTCTCATCTAAATTAAAATAAAGCATCATGTCAGTCTGATCCACTCCACCCATGTGCTTATTATAACCTAAAACAGTCGCTGTTTTTTTTATTGTCTGTGGTGCATCTCCTCCATCTGGTAAACCTCTTCTCCGAACAGGAACATCCCTTGTTTAAGCTTTATGTCTTGTAGACAAGAGCAGTTCTCAGTTTTTCTGGGATTTTTTTTTCTGTAAATGCTGTTGCCAGTGTCTCCCCTTGCCTGTATGTTATGATCTCACTAGGTTTCATTATAACTTTTAGACCTTGAGGGAGTTCCTTTCTGTTGGGCCGAACAGTCCTGTTAAATGGGTACATTGGTCAGCCAATTCACAGATAAGTGGCATACTTGTAAAAAAATTGTCCATGAAAAGGTGGTATCCCCTCCTTAAATATGAGCCCAATCTCAGCAATCTCATGACAACTTTGTGGGAGAGTCTTCTTTCATTGTCTGCCTCCTTATCGATGGTATCTCGCTTTCCATTTTAGACAAAAAAATCCATGGAGATCTGTCACTGAATTGCAGATCATATAAAGTTTTATTCCCCATTTACGTTGATGTTTATTAGGGAGATACTGAATCAACTGAGTCTTGCCTTTAGCACCTATCAGGCTTTCTTCAATACATATCTCTCTATGTGGTTTGTAGTAATGCCTTGAAACTTGGTTAGCATATTCAATGAGATGGTCAAACCGTGCACAAGGGTTGTATCCATCCTGTCCTGGTCTAGGCAAGTGTGTACTGTCCACCATATGAAAAAATTTCAGGATGAGCTCAAACCTATCCCTCCTCATGACCTGGGGAAACCAGGGTGTTATTTGAGAGCTAGATGTACTCCAGTAGGATTTGATGGTTGGCTTTCTTATCAGGCCCATATGGAGAATCATGGAAATAAACGCCTTCATTTCGGCCACAGTGACAGCCACCCATTTATGACCCAGGGATCTTCTTTTAAGTTGTGTGTTGGACAGAAAGTTGGCAGCATACTTATTTGTCTCCCTAACAAACATCTGAACTAAATTTAAAGTAAAATAAAGCATGAAATAGTCTACAGGCGTGCTAATCCCTTGGGGCATATTTACAGGGCCAACAGTTTCCAAAAACTCATATGGGTCATCTCTATCAAGCTCCTCACCCCTAACTCTAAACCATAGATGGGCATCGTCTACATCGTTAACACTAAATCTAGAGCTTTCACTTTCAAAGCCCTCCACATTACTGCCCTGATTATTATTGGGGCTATCAGAGTCACTACAATCAGAGTCTGTGAGAATATTCTCATCAATTTCATTGTCTGACATTTTAAAATTTTTACCCAACACTAGCTAACTTTAAAAATTGAAAACAAATTACTTATATTAAGCAAAGGAAGCCACCATATAAATGTACGAATGTGTAAGAATAGTATGAAATAATCTGATTGGCTGATACAAACACTGGCTAGCCAATTTTGTGGTTGGAAACATCGCAGCCGATCTGTCGTCTTTTTCGCCAAATAGCCTTGGGCCGATAGATCGGCCGCGTCATCTTAAGAAGGTTAATAAACTTTATTTTCTGTTCATAAATGAGCACTGAGTATTTACAATGATAAGTGAGCACTGACTATTTACTGTGATAAGTGAGCAATGAGTATATACAATGAATTTTTTTTGTTGTATATAAACCAATTTACAGGAATTAATTATTTGTTTCGGAAATAGGGGGAGTTTTGATGTAGTGACAACTGTCATGCGCGTGTGAAGTTTTCTTTGTATTTAATATTGGTGTTTTAGCGTATAGGAAGTAGTTTCTTTTAGGTGCGTTTTGTTGTCTAGAATATTGTGTATGTTTGTGGTTACGTCATCCTTAGTTCCCGCAAGAGAGAGAGAGAGCTTCTTTTGTTAGCTGGGTAGCTGTTTTTTTTGTTTCCCCGTTGTAAGGGTACGTAAGTACATAGTTTTATTAAGTAGGCTGATCTTTCGGTACAGGGGGTCGCTATTGAAAAGTTCTTTGTTGTAGCGGCATCGCTAGATCTAGGTTTTCTTTTTATTTCACAGTATTCTGTAGGGCGCCAAGATGGAGTATGAGTGTGAAAGGTGTGTTATTGAAACTTATTGGTGTGATATTGGACTAATTATTAATCAAATGCTAACATCAATGATGTTGATGTATATGTAAATCTGTTGTTTACTTACAATTAAGTATTATTAAATATTGTTCATGTTGCCAACTGTTGTTATTCACTAAATGTTCAGTTGGATAACTGTTATTCAATGTTCATAGTTTGAATGCTATTACCTTTAGGTTCTTATGTTACACTGTTCAGGCTGGGGATACGGGACCGTAACATCATACCCTAACTAATCTGTTATCCCACCCTGACAACAACGACATACAAGTAAATAAGGAGAGGGTTTTAGACACAGAACACAATAGAAGTTGACATAAACAGAGATACTTTCAAGACAACATAGAAATAAGTCACATTTTAGAAATGTTAGCTGACATTTGATGGTTCCCTTCATTGTTATTAAACTTGTTCAATATTCAGTATCAGCGTTGACTAACTTCTATTGATTGTTCGGCCTTTCTTTGAATGTTACCTCCATAAGACACCGCCAAAGATCAATGAAAAAAAAAAAAAACTAACAGAAAAAAACATAATATTTCAAAAAATGCATTGCATTCCAAATAAAGAACATGTGCAGTATTTCATGGGGCTATGCAGATATGGCTGTGACTTCTTTCATAATGACACAGACTAAGCTGTTGAGAATTTCATTGCTACCAATGATAGGCCAAGACACATTTAACCTCAACAGCTTTATTGTCCATAAATAGGCCTATCAAAATTTGTAGGTTACAATCCAGCCGTCATATCCACTTATAGCACTGCACTCTACATAATCAACCGAAATAGCTGAATACATGGACAAGTCATTAAGGGAATCACTGATATAGCACCAATAATTTTCCCCATAAATAAAAACAAAATACCAATGTCTACTGATATTATTTTTCAGCTCTAACAAAACATAGATAAAAATACCCAGAACTCTCTGAATGATAATCAAAAAGCAGAATATAAATATAAAAAAGTGATTTCAATTATATTTCAAAAGAAGAGAGAAAAGAAATTATTTGGAAGTTTTTTACTTTAACCTTTTAACCAACTTACAACAAAAATGTAGAAAAACTTGTGACTTTCACAGAAAAAATGGCCCCAGCTTTGCAGGCTCTAAGTGACACTTGGTCTTGCATTAATCTCTGCATGGAGTACAGAAACAAAAACTAAATTATTGAACAGGGAACTTGAATGTACAATTCTAAATGCAAATAAATCAAGGACTTGCTTAAGAAAAAATAATTTAAAAAAATAAATTATTTGATGCAGATAATATAGAAATGTAGAGAATACATTTTCTGATATACTTGTTTGGAAAATTCTGCTTAATAATGCACCCCGACACATACACGCTCACATATTTTGGGCCTGTTAATTTTAGTAGCACTTTTACTTATCCGCTTCCCCATTACCCACAACAACAAGTTGGTCCTTCATACACATTCCTATTCCCCTTTCTACATTATCTTGGTATTTTGTTCTCTAAATAAAAAGCAATAGCAATTCAGTTTTATTAATTGTAATTGTTTATTTGACCCCATTTGAATGTAGCAAAATAACAATAGATTTATCCTTTCAATGCTATTAGAATGAGATGTTGTTTTTTGACAAAGTACCATTACTTGCTCTCTCTCTCTTTTTAAAAAAAATAAAAGAAAAAGGATAATTAATACTAATAGGATTGGTTTGCTTTTATTTAGACCACTTCTAAAAGGAAGTGGAAATGATGTAAGGCATATTAAAAATAAGTAAATTTAGGGGAAAAGATTGCTTTTAAAAACAAGAAATTTTTGTGATTTTTTTTTTAATGCTTTCTATATAGACTGCAGCCATTTGGAGAAATATAGAAAATAAAAATACAAAGGTTTGATAGAACTTGTTCCTTTTGAAAGAAATTTCTGAGAGCACTATTGTTATCAAAGGATTTTGGTGTGTGTCTGTGTATGTCATGGAGCATGAGTGTCACCCTTAAGTTACGCCCCTATTCTGTATCTGTCCAGCAGTTGAATAGGTCATCCTAGCCGAGGTAACATGAGACTAGGAATGCAGAAGGACATTTGAGCAGCTAGGCCTGTTGGTGTAAGTTGTGATGTAGAAACAAGATAATAAATAAAGTGCTGCAGATTAATATAAAAAAAAGCTATTTGAGTTTGCTACTTAGATGTTTTGTGGTTCATTATAATAAGTCATCACAACTAAACTTGTGTCCTTTAGTGACTTGAACTTTCATCTCAAAGAAAACATGTCTTAACCTGAATACAAATTCCTATAATGTAAATCTTCAATATTTTGATTTGAAAAAAAAAAAAAACTGTTTTTTTAGTCAACATACCATAGCTTGTATGCGAGTTCTAAACACTGTTGCTCTGTTTTCCCTTATAAAATCATCTTTGGCTAGCTTCCACTCTGGAACATACTTCATAAAGAAACTGACGCAAAATATTTGGATAATTGTAAACTTCAACATATGAAGCTGTTCTGACTCCTCACCTTTATGACTGGTAAAAAACAAACAAACATAAACAAGACTTTTAAATCTAAACATGACATATTGAGTGCATCAAAAATTTTATCAGGATACATTTGATTTTATAAATCTGACACAGTGAGCTATAAGGTATTGGACAAAGAAGTGTAATGTTCAAGAAATATTAATTATTTTCATAACAGTATAAAGAAATTTTAATTCAAATAATTAGTGGGGTGTGATGATCAAGGAGCCTCCAGTTCAAATTCTGATGAAGAATGGGATCCCAAATTTCCAGATTTTTATGAATCAGCTAAGTTCACTCAAATCTAATGGGTTCCTGACATACATTGGGGAAAAGCGGTTGGTTGTTGTGCTGGCCACCTGACACCCTTGTTAACCAACAGTAATGAAAACAAGTGAGCTTTATATCATCTGCTCCTATAGATTTCAAAGGTTTGAAAGGGCTATCTTTATTATTCTGAATTGAAAACTTATGGAGCATGAGAAAACATTAGTCCTTTGGAATAGTTTACGACCAACCAAGAAAAATGTTAAAGAAAACAACAACAAAAAACTTTTAGATTTTCTTTAAAAATATAAGCAAAAAAAAAAAATCACCTTTCAATCAGAACAATAAAAAATCATGACTAACTCATTAAGGAGGCTTGAGGCTAGGTGGTAAAGTTCATAGCTTCCGAATCCCAGGTTTGAATTCTGGGACAGGGATCTTTAGAGCTCCTCTGACTCTACCGAGCTTTAATGGGTACCTTACATTAGTTGGGGAAATGTAAAAGGGGTTGGTCGTTGTGCTGGCCACATGACACCCTCATTAACCGTGAGCCACAGAAAAAGATAACCTTTACATTACCTTCCCTATAAGTCACAAGGTCTAAAAGGGGAACTTTTACTTTTTTTTTTTTACTAACTCCTTAAAATGCTTTCAATGTTTAGCAAGAAAAAAAAAAAGGTCAAATGAACTTACTTTTTACTAAATAGCATATTAATTCTATCGATTCCTGATTCTTTTTCTATGTACTCTCTGGCTATTCTCTCTAGCACTTGTGTGGGAATTGTTACATTATTTACAGAAACAGTTTCATCTGGTTTATCAACTTCCTCTGCAGCATATAGTTTTGAAAACATAGCACTTTTAACAAATGCTAGAAATGTAGAATGTCTTTTATTGTGACATTCTGTCTTGGGATAGACCCTATTATTACATAGTTGATAAAGGTGATAAGGAAATACACAGTTCTCGTAATATTTTGTTCTGCACCAAGGAATCTTAGATGTTTTTGTATCTGCCTCCATTACACTGCTCGCTGGATTTTTATTTTATGAACTGTAAAAACAGAAAAATGTACATCCTTATTATCCAAACAATAAAAAATTGATAACACCTTATACTGATTTGGTACTGAACACTTAATAAAAAGACTATGAATGGCAGGTGAAAAGGGAAATTACTCCTCAAATAAAACAAAAACAATGAAAACATAGAAGCTTATAAAATGTTAAAAGTGTTTAGGTTTTATCTGAGAATTCACAGGAATATTCTTAATAACATAAACTTTACAAACAATCAATATATATTTTTATATTGGATATACAAAATAATAACAATACCTATTTATAAATATTGTGAGTTCAGAACAGAATATCTAGTAAACAATGTTCACACATGGTTGAGATCTGAACCCTGCAACAACTGAGACAACTAGACAGACTAATTAAAACATGGCTTCCATCTCTTGAAGAACTTTTTCATGATAGACACCTTTCCAAAACACACAAAATTCTTAAAGAATATTTGCCCCCATTAAACCACTTTTTACATCAGGTCTGGACAAAGTGGTCGGCTGCTCTCCATTAAGGCTAGAACAGATTTAAAAACTTGTCCCACTTTCAGTCAGGGTGTTTTTCAAGGTCACTTGTCCAAGAAATACATAGATTCCTAATTCATAAAGCACTGGTGGTATATATGCATATGTTGTTCATATTTGCATCTATATTGTTTTTTTTAGTAGAAATACTGAGGTAGACAATGGTAGACAAACTGAATTTCCATTTGGTTGGACCAACAAATTTATCTTATCTTATCCCCCATGATCAAGTAGCTTTAAGACACAAAACAAAAACATGTCTATTCTCTGTATGAATGCAGAACACTATCACAGAACCAGACAACTAAATATGTATATAATATGATGACTTACTAATAAGATTGTTATCAAACATTACATTATTACTAACTCAAACCATATTCACACTATATTTAAAGTGTCTAGGGTCTAGAGTCTATGCTTAACTTTTTTTTAAAGTAGGATAACTCATAACAAATATTGAAATTTAAAAAAGGAAGCTAGTAATTATTTTTCAAGGGTACACAATTCAGTTGTCAAAATTCACACAAGATTTTCATAAGTTCCTTCCCTCCTATATTTTCCTGAACACCAAAATGTATTGATGGCCAAGGTTAGAACCAAGTCCATAATGACCATCTTGAAGGTTTAGATATAAAGCTATATAGGCAGCAAAGTCAATGATAGTATATTGGCCTATTTGGTGGGGTGGGGAGGGGGCGATGGTATACACTTTCGAGTGCGTGGGGGGTAGAAATCACAGCTTGCTAACAGAATCAATTAAATATCTATATGATTAAAACTTGTTATTAATATTTTAACCGATCTTTATATTATGGCGTTCCCTGTTTGCCCATTGGTCCTACTTTTATGGACAAATCAAAGTTTGTGAACAAAATTAGTTTAATTAATATATAAATTTTATATTATGTCGCTCACCTTCTGGTATCTTGGCCGATTCGGTGGGGTTTGGGGGAGGGCGATTGCAAGTACTGCCCTCCCCACTCTAGCCCTCTGAGTGGGGCGGGGGGGGGGGGGGGGGGGGGGGGGGGGCCTTTTTTTTATGGACAATCATAGTTTGTGAACAAATTAGTTGAATATCTATACAATATAAACTAGGTATTGATGTGTGAACCCATTGTTTATTATGTCGTACCACACTCTAATCTCAAATTTTATCATTAGTAAATTTAAATGAAAAAGGGTTATACCAGGTGAGAGGGGCAATACATGCAATTGCATTTCCCCAATCAGACAAAACAATATTTTCTCTTTTTGTATTATAGTTAAGAAATTACAAAATTTTAAATATCTGTCACGAATAGAATTTATATATACTATAAATTAAATTCTCATATCGAGTCGCCCCACCCCTATTCTTTAATGCCAAATGCAATCTTTAGAAGAAATTATTAAATGAGCGAGGAGAATATCGTTTTCACTCTACCGCCCCTCCTATTTTCAGAGTTTATGTAATTTCAAATGAATTTATTATAATTTTTTTTTAATGACTTTGCATTGGAAAATTTCAAATGAAATTGAGATTGAGATGAGTTATAAACCCAAATAATTTATTCATAGTCGCCTTTTCCCAACCTTTACTCAATGTGATATTTTTCTAGTTAAATAAATTTGGGACTATAACTCACAATTTATACTTCAATTTCATTGAATATTATTTATCGAATTTTTTTTTTTCGGCGGCGATCCTCAAAGCCAAAATTTAAATATGTGGGGTATCTTATCTTTTCAAGGAACAAACAGGTTTTATTTGCAATGTATTAAGGGCCTATAAATTCATATTAGAATATTTTTCAAGTACAACATTATTCAAAAGGTCCTTTTTTAATAGTATAAATAGCTTTAGGTCAGGAGAATGCGTTTCTTCTGTGAAGTATGCAAGAAAACGTTTTTTAGCGTCAGGGCTTTGCCCCGAACTCCATTGATGAATAATGAGCTGTAGATGTCAGGAGAATGCGTTTCTGCAGTGACGAATGCAAGAAAACGCTTTTGGCGTCAGAGCTTCATCCCGAACCCCACTGATGAATAATGAGCTGTAGATGTCAAGAGAATATGTTTCTGCAGTGAAAAAAGCAAGAAAACGCTTTTGCCGTCGGGGCTTTGCCCTGAACCCAACTAGAGAAGCTTATAGCGCTGCCCCAGTCATTTTGTTTTTCAACGAAGGTTGAGAAATGCTGCTTTTTAAAATTCTCATATATATATGTATATATATATATATATATGCTGTGCACACGTTTATGCATAGAGTTAGGGTTTACTGGGCGTTAGGGTTAGGGTTTGGAAAAAAATCGCCCACCCACTCCAAAGTTCTGGATCCGCTAGTGGATCAACATCACAGAAAATGGAATAATCTAACCTACTTACTACTATACATTTTACATATACATTATAGACGCTAGAGAAATATATTAAAAAGACATATAGATCTATCATGAATCTAGATCTATGGGGAAAATTTGACACTGAGCACTGATGCCCCAGAACCTTAATTGATCTTAGAAACATTACTAAATTAAGATTACGTCAAGGATCTATATCTAAAGAAACTATTTAGACAGATTATCATGGTCATAAGATCTTGAGATCTTTGATTTTAAAAAGCTTGATGTTGTGGTTTGTAAGTTTCTCTCTTGTTAGTTGATCTTTGCCGAATCGTCAGGGGTGGGTGCTGAGATCTTGTAACCGTGACGCGGAGGATTCTATAGATGTATATCTCTAGATCTGAATACAATCTTAGAGATTCAATAAAGAAGATCCTTTTCAATTCAAATACAAAGCTTTAATTTATCAACTGAGAATCACTATCTTATCTTATCTTATATAATACAGACGTTACTTCAAAAAAGAAGTTGATTACGTCCTACGCGTCATGCATTTAGTCATGCATATTAACCAATGACTTAAATTCTGCCAAGTCACTGGTTTTCCTGGCTAGCTCTGGCAACCCATTTCATGCTCTAATAGCACTAGGGAAGAAGGAGTATTTTTTACAAATTCATCCTAGCATATGGGACGAGGAATGTGCCTTTATCTTTGTGTCTTTCAGTGTATTTTATTAAATTTTGTTTGTGTATTTGAAGATTATGGTTCAGTGTTTTATGTATAATTGCTACTTTACTTTTGAGTCTTCTGTCCTGAAGGCTTTCTAAATTTAGTGATTTTACTAAAGGTGTTACCCTAGTCAAATGTGAATATTCGTTTGTTATGAATCTCACTGCTCTATTTTGTGTTTGTTCCAGTTTCTTAATGTTTTCTTGAGTTGAGGGGTCCCACACGGTGGATGCATATTCTATTATTGGCCTAACCAAGGTTAAATAACATTTTAGTTTTATGTTCTTATTTGATTTATAGAAATTTATTTTAATAAACCCTAATGCTTTGTTGGATTTTTTTTATAGTTTCATCAATATGTGGATTCCATGACAGTTTTTCATTTATTATAACACCTAGGTATTTTGCGTTTTTAGTCTGTGTTACTGGTTTGCCATGAATAAGATAAGTGGAATTAATTTGTTTTAGTTTTTTGTTACTCTTAACAACTGACATTTTTCAGGTTGGAAAGACATGCTCCAATTTGATTCAAATTTCTGTAATTCATCTAATTATCTTTGTAAAATATCTGTGTCTTGTGTTGTTTTTATTGTTCTATAAATTATGCAATCGTCTGCAAATAATCTGACTTTTGTTCCTGAAGTATTGCAATTTGGTAAATCATTTATGTAAATTAAAAATAGTAGTGGACCCAAGACTGTTCCTTGTGTGTAAATAAGTATAGAAATAGAATCTAAGTTATTTAGATCTAGGGTTACTGGATGTCCTCCTTTTTGGGGTCGTGTTTTCTGCAAGCTTAAAAATGTGCTGAATTCATACTATCTTATCAACAGAATATTATTACACACTCTATTTCAATCTTTCATATCCAAAAATCCAAAAACTATTATCGAACATTAAACCGAATAATGCACCTGGACCTGACGTTAATCCAGCTAGATTGCTCAAAGAACTAAGCACTGGCTAGCACCAGTGTTCAAATACTTTTTCAGGTATCTCTTCACCAGGGTAGAGTACCAAGAGACTGGAAAGAAGCTAATGCCACTCCCCTATTTTAAAAAGGAGAAAAATCTGACCTAGAAAACTACAAACCAGTATCAGTAACCAGCATCACATGTAAAATTATAGAATACAATATGTAGCAACACCATAAACCCATTTAGACAAACATAACACCCCTGCAGCAGTCAATCTTTGTTTTTGAGTCTTTACTCTATACCAACATGGCTTTAGGAAATATAGATCATGTGAATCGAAACTAATAGGAAGGTTTTAAAAATATTAATGAGCTAATAGATGACAAAGTTCACCAACAAAGCTTACTTCAAAAATTAAAATATTTTGGCATAGATGGTTAATTACATAAGTGGATTAAGGATTTTCTGTAAATAATAAATGGTTCTAAATCAGCACAAAAACAGTAAACTCAGGCGTACCGCAAGAAACAAACAGTTTTATGTCCACTACTATTTTTAATTTACTTAAATGATTAACCTAATTGCATTAGTTTAGGAATAAAAGTCAGATTATTTGCAGACAATTCCATAATATATCCAGAACAATGACACAAGATACAGAAATTTCCAAAGAGAATTAGATGAATTACAAAAATGGGAATCAAATAGGAGCATGTTTTTCCACCCAGAAAAATGTCAATTATTAAGAGTAGCAAAAAAAAATTAAAACAAATAAATTCCACTTATCTTATTCATGGTAAACCAGTAACACAGACTAAAAACGCAAAATATCTAGGTGGTATAATAAATGAAAAACTGTCATGGAATCCCAAAATTAATGAAACTATAAAAAAAATCAAACAAAGCATTAAGGTTCATTAAAAGAAATTTCTACAAATCAAATAAGAACATAAAACTAAAATGTTATTTAACCTTGGTTAGGCCAATAATAGAATATATATGCATCCTCTGTTTGGGACTCATCAACTCAAGAAAACATTAACAAACTAGACAGACACAAAATAGAGCAGTGAGATTCATAACTAATGAATATTCACATTTGACCAGAGTAACACCTTTAGTAAACTCACTAAATTTAGAAAGCCTTCAGGAGAGAAGACTCAAAAGTAAAGTAGCAATTAAACATAAAACATTGAACCATAATCTTTAAATACAAAACCTAATTAAATACTAAGAAAGACACAAGGCACATTCCATAGTACCATATATATATATATATATACTAGTACAAAATTGTACAAATGCTCCTTCTTCTCTAGCACTATTAGAGCATGGAATATGTTTCCTGAGTCAGCCAGGAAAACCAATGACTTTCCAGAATTTAAGTTTTTTTTGTTTTTTTTTAAAGTTCACATTATTGATTATAAAATCAAGCATGCATTTTTGTACTCCTTTTGCAACAAGTCTTTTTTTATAGATCTATACAGTGCTTTTTTTTGTATGCACCTGTACCTTTTTCAATGTGGAGAAAAAATTTAATTAGTTTTCTTGTATTTAAAGTTTATTATAAATTTATTAGTTATAAGTTAGGCAATCCATCATTGAGTACCGTAAATTATGAGTGGGTCTGGTGTGAATGTACATTTTCTTATATATATTTATAATATTATAATATATAATAATATTATAATTTTAAATTTATAGTAAGTAAAGTAAGACAATAAAGATAATTAAATTATAATTATTTCTTTACAACAAAAAAAAGCACTGAATCTATATATTATTTTTATGGAAACCTAGATCTAAATTATTGTAATAACAATATCAATTAAATCAATATAATAACATAATAAGTATAAAGACTAAACTGTCTAAACTCACTTAAACTTAGATCTAGAGTAGTTTATGCTATTCTGACACCTATAGGCCCAAATTTGAAAGTTTGACTTTGACAGCGCATTATTTTACAATGGTTCCACATAGAAAAGAAAATGAAGTATCAAAATCTTCTTTAGTTAAAGGAGAATAAGGATGACTACTTATAATTGTACCCCTAACCTGTATTTGATATTATATTTAAGGTCAAAGAGGCCATGTGTTTTCATTTAATTCTGACAAATTTAACCCACATTATTTGATTCCGGACAACATAATTTATTAAAGGAGAATAAGGATGAATACTTATAATTATTTTTATGGAAACCTAGATCTAAATTATTGTAATTACAATATCAATTAAATCAATATAATAACATAATAAGTATAAATACTAAACTGTCTAAACTCGCTTAAACTTAGATCTAGAGTAGTTTATGCTATTCGGACACCTATAGGCCCAAATTTGAAAGTTTGACAGCGCATTATTTTACAATGGTTCGACATAGAAAAGAAAATGAAGTATCAAAATCTTTTTTAGTTAAAGGAGAATAAGTATGACTACTTATAATTTTACCCCTGACCTATATTTGCTATTATATTTAAGGTCGAAGAGGCAGTGTGTTTTCATTTAATTCTGACAAATTTAACCCACATTATTTGATTCCGGACAACATAATTTTTTTCCGACAGTCTCTATATTTAGGCATCAATAAACTCAGATTTTAATTCTATATTAACATTAACTAAATTTTAAGATACCCAGGCATAGCCCTCACATGAAATCATAAGGATGTTTTCAAACTATGCATAAATACGAACACAAAAAATAAAAATATGAACACACTTATTCTATCAAAATTAGGTCACTGGGATAGTGACTTCTGCACCGACTTTTAGACTTATTTTATGTTTGCATGATTAGATGTGTGTTGAATGTTTGTGTTTTTTGTTTATTAATTGAATAAATTTCAAATACAGATGATCTTTTGTAGTATAGTACCGGTTAGGATAGCCATTCTTACTTAACTGTATCCTCTATATATTCTATATTCTCTCTATATAAATCTATATCTATCTAGTAGGTCTAGATCTAAGCATTTAACTTCATTCAATGTACCAACCTCACTCCAAACATTTGCCCATTAATTCTCTATTAAAAAAAAAACAACAAACGAACAAATATAATATAAGATCATTTTTATTGATGTCATAACTGGCTGTCGGAAATAAATTTTGGTAAGAAAATCGAAATTTAATTCGGACAACCTTTTAATTTTTTTTTGGTATGGAATCAAACAACTTGGCTTATAAATCAAATAAATCAGCTCCAAAAACAGAATAAATATTGCCGGGCTCATTAGTATTAGTATAGACTTAGCCAATCAAAAAATATAGTCTTAACCCTAGGAAGAGGTAAAGTCATCGGTAACATAGGAAAAAACAACAACCTGACTAACAAATTTGAAATTCGTTTTTCTTACATAATTAATAAGATAACTAAAGTAAATGGAAGGAAATTGGGCCCAGAATCATTGGAAAATGGACAAGCACATTATACAGCGCGCTAGTTTTATAATAAATATTGAAATAATTATTTAATGACCACAAAAACAGCGAATGTCCGAATTCATGTAATGTCCGAAATAAATAAACTACTATAAGTTACTATAAGTCTAAGGGCAGAAAGGGAAAGGTGAAAATGAAAGTTAACTGGTTTCCGGAAGTAGATTCTAGAATAGTAAAAGTAGTATATCTATAGTGGGCATGTCAAATATTTCAACGCTAATATATAGATATATATATATTTATACCGTTATTTGAAGTTCTGTAGTTATAAATATATACTTACTTTAACTCATGCATCGCTTACAAAACAAAGAAATTGAAGGTATCATTAGAAAAAAAATTCGATCACAGCAAGCATTAATACGCATGCGCTGGATCTAAATCTAGATTGTCCACATTAAGCAAACAAAAATATAGACATTCATTAAAACAAATTTGAACACATTACATAATATGAATTATGCGGTTATGTGGAAACGAAAGAGAATTACTTTGAAGCTGACCATTTGCAACTATTTTAGAAATGTGTTTGAATGCATTCAGACTTCTTTTACCAAATGAAAAATAAATGTACAACTATTTAACATATTGTCCATATGTATACCAACTTGCAATTATTAAAAGGTTAATTGCGAATACTAGATTTTTTCAACGTATTGTAGTTCATCGAACATCATTTAGAAAAGCAATTTCATGCACATTATTTTGTTTAATTTTCTAAATATAGATTTAATTAATACAAACAGCTAATTTAAGACACCAGCACAACCTGTTTGGCCTTAAAAATCTGGGTAGCAACAAAGTTTACGAACTTTGCCGAGGGGGACACGACAATTCGTTCACTGAAATTTCGTTCACCGACAAATTCGTTCACTGGATAGTAATATATTGTTTTATTATATATTCTCGTTGCGTGTTTAATTTGTTTAAAAGATTTGTCGGTGAAAGAAATGTAAGTGAACGAATTGTCGTGGAACCGTTTAAGTTTTAAGATCTAGAACTAGAGGCCTAACTAGAATGACTAGATCTAGAGCTAGTCCAGATCTAGAATCTAGACTAGATCTAGAATCTTATAGAGATCTAGAATCAATCCTAGAATTCATATGACTTTACACGTTTAATCTTAAAATTACTAGACCTTGGTCAATGTTATGATAAGAAATAGTAACCTTTTGGTATCGAGAAATGGTGTACTACGCATCAGATTCACTTCTTAATGTGATACGGAGCTCATCGACATTATAGCCATTATTTCCTAAAAAAAATAATTTAATCCGAGTTTCCTTGTTAATTTTTTAAAATTCTTTATTCATTGTTTACTTTATAGTGAAAATGTCGAATAGGTATGTTAAGTTTAATGAAAAAAATTGTAAAAACAAATAAATTAATAAATACAAATAAATTAATTAATAAATAATAAGATAACAACAAAAAAAAACAAACAAGAATACAAAGAGAGTTTGTGTTACCACACAAACTCAGAGGCGGCCCCCGTGGGAGACGGATCCCTGTCGGATCCGCATATTCACTGTTCGACGGAGGATGGCATCGAGCAGGGTATGAAATCGAGACTGTAGAGATAATCAGTCCTGCGCGCTAACCGCACGACCAGGCATTGCTCTTAATCTAATGACAAACTGGTTACAAACTAATAGCCTACTATTGATAATATACCTACACATTAAGGAATGACAACTAACGGATATGTACAATATGTCAGAAGAGCGATTTTAGATAATCTTTTGGTATTGAGCATTTTCATTTAAATGAAACTAGAATGATCATGTAGATCTACCTAAATTTAACTACTATTTTAGCACTCTCAATATCTATATCTACTAGATCTAGATCTAAAATATGTATTTGGGATAATGTAGATGTAATTTAGATAAGATTTATATATAAAAAACACTAGATAATCAATTAATAGACTAATTGCAATATGAAATATTAAAATAGATTAGTTTTAGTATTTTATAACATTGCAATATTGACAATCTAGACTTTAGAAATTAAAATCTACACTTTAAGCCTAGAAATTAAAATTATAAATCTTGATCTAGTCTAAATCATGGCTGTCTGGTAGTGCTGTTTGCGCGCTGGACTGTCGTTTGGATTCATCGATGGTCCCAGGTTCAAAACCTGCCCGATCCCATTCCCCGTCGTCCTACGGGAGGTTTGGACTACAACTCTGAAGGAATATCCGAAACATGTAAAACAACAAACATTCTAAACTAGACCAAGAAATTCTAGAACTAGATTCTATAATGATTTTAATTAGAACTTAAATCTATATCTAGTTTTAAAAATCTAGCTCTAGTGTAAAAAATCTAGATTAGATCTAAATCTAGCTTTTATGTCTTTTTAAAATGCGAGTCACATTACGAGGTTTAATAAACATAACTATACCTAGTTGTTTTAGCATTTAAAGAATTTATTCCATATGACGTCAAAGGAAAAAAATCCACTACGTAACACAACCTAGTTAGACTAAAAAGTATCATCTATACGAGCAGCTTGTTGAGGGTTCATAGACATTGGTGCACCGAGTGAATTCTTTTAGCATTTCATTTAAAGAATTAACTCCATATGACGTCAAATGAAAAAAATCCATTACGTCACACGTCCTAGTTAGACTAAAAAATGTCATCTATACGAGCAGTTTCTCGAGGGATCATAGACATTGGTGCACCCAGTTTGTTCTTTTAGCATTTCATTTCATGGGCTAGTTAGACTTAATATATATATATATAAGGATTAAAGACGCTTTTTTTTGTTTTGTCTGTCAGTCTGTCTGTCCGTCATGTTAATTGCGAGAAAAAAAAAGACTAAAAGCTATTGAAAATCTGATTAAAATTTAATTTCCCTTCCGAAACATCGCATTAATTTTAAGTTTCTATAATAGATTGTTCCGGATGTTAATATATTTATAGTGAGAGAAAATAAGAATTCCAGATTAATCAAATGCCGTAAATTAAATTTGTGGGATAATGGTCTGTTATGAAAATAGATGTACCATAGCCTTATGGAGATTTTTTCAAAGCATACTTTGGTGTTAGCAAGTTTTTTTCCTTAAAAATCGGAGCATAATATTAACGATAGTTAGATTTTCTAGCGTTTTAGCTAGAAAGTTAAATCTAGGGTAAGAGAGAAGTGCAATTTTACATAAATAGAGTTAAACTCTTTTTCATAAAAAATCCGGAACAACCAATTTTCGTAAATGAAAAAATTATGTGTTTTATTTATTAGAAGAGGGATTTCAAACATTTATTAGCGTTATTAGATTTTTCATATAATCAGTTTTGGGCGATTTGTGATTTGTGATTTTGGGCACATCGGCACAATTTAGGCCATGTCGTGCCTGCAGTCCCTCAAGGGCCACTCTCCCTCCACACAACAAAGGTCAAATTCTATACCGTCAAATAATTAAAATCAAGGTCTATTTACAATTAAAATAGTAGAGGTAGTAAAAATTTAATAATTTGGTAAAAATATAATGTAAAAAGTACA
>JAZGLO010001287.1:0-22049 GCA_036873155.1 Biomphalaria sudanica | reverse complement strand
ATCAAGAAAAAAATTCTGCTGAAGAGAATGTTGCTGATAACTAGAATGTGTTCTCAAGGCCAACAAAATGCAGGATTCTACAGTAGAACTGTTTCTCAAGGCCAACAAAATGCAATATTCTACAGTAGAACTGTTTCTCAAGGCTAACAAAATGCAATATTCTACAGTAGAACTGTTTCTCAAGGCCAACAAAATGCAATATTCTACAGTAGAACTGTTTCTCAAGGCCAACAAAATGCAATATTCTACAGTAGAACTGTTTCTCAAGGCCAACAAATTGCAGTATCCTACAGTTGAACTGTTTCTCAGGGCAAAAAAAAAAAAAAAAAAGCAGACTTCTACAGTAGAACTGTTTCTCAAGGCCAACAAAATGCAATATTCTACAGTAGAACTGTTTCTCAAGGCCAACAAAATGCAATATTCTACAGTAGAACTGTTTCTCAAGGCCAACAAATTGCAGTATCCTACAGTTGAACTGTTTCTCAGGGCAAAAAAAAAAAAAAAAAGCAGACTTCTACAGTAGAACTGTTTCTTAAGGCCAACAAAATGCAGGATTCTACAGTCGAACTGTTTCTCAAGGCCAACAAAATGCAGGATTCTACAGTAGAACTGTTTCTTAAGGCCAACAAAATGCAATATTCTACATTAGAACTGCCTCTCAAGGCCAACAAAATGCAGGATTCTACAGTAGAACTGTTTCTCAAAGCCAACTAAATGCAGGATTCAACAGTAGAACTGTTTCTCAAGGCCAACAAAATGCAGTATCCTACATTAGAACTGTTTCTCAGGGCCAACAAAATGCAGGATTCTACAGTAGCAACCAAGTCAGCCTAGAGTTATCACACATAACTATCTAGGCCACAGAGAGCACGGCTCAGAAAAAAAAAGAGGAGGGTGGGAGAACAAGTAATCTTTTTCTGTATACATTCTCTATATATTTAACTACATTAATGTGTGTATTTTGGTGTCATACAAATAGTTGCATGTGTTTTCTGTATACATTTCTATATATTTAACTACATTAATGTGTGTATTTTGGTGTCATAAAAATAGTTGCATGTGTTTTCTGTAGCTTTGTTTTGATTTTGCCTCTTCGTATTGCCCTTTGTTTCCTATCCACGGCCACCACTTTACATATATTTCATGGCGTCAATACACAAAACTGTTGCTCTTGAACTTCGCAAGATGGCTGTAAGCTTTGTTTGCGAACATTGGGATAACTATGTCGATGCCCTGTCCATTGTTCTTACTCTTGGAAGCACAGTCACAATAGTCTGCTTGAATATACACTGCCTACATGAATACTTCCACATTTATGGTGATGAGGCTGAAATTGTAGCGATGTCTCATATAATTCCTGCTACTATCAGTATTGACTTCAGAGAACGTCCGCATGACCCTCCATGACTTTACAATCTGGGTCATCGTCTCTAAATTTCCCTGCTATTTAGCAGTTGATTTCACTGCAACGTACTGGAGTGTAAAACTATAGCAGCTGCTACCTCACAAACTGTCCTTATTTCTCGGATGTCCCTCACTCCATCAGATTCAATTTTACCTTTTACCTTTATGGGCAGACAATGGATCTCATTCTCCAATTGTAAACAAACAACATTTAGCCACGTGATTCTCTATATCTTCAATACAAATTATGTAATCCATAAAGGCTGTCACGTGATACGTTTTTTTTATTGCTTTATCAATATTATCACGTGGCTAAATGTTGTTTATTTACAATTGGTGAATGAGGTCCATTGCCTGCTGGATTAGCCTTTGCCATGACATGACAATTAAAAAAGCACAAGGCCAAACATTCAAAAGATATGCCTGTATCTTCGAAAACCTGTTTTCAGTCATGGACAATTTTATGTTGCTCTCTCCAGAGTTCCTTCTTTTCCTTCACCCACAGTCGTTTGCCTAAACCCACCACATTTGGACAACTGTGTTTCAGGAAGTGTTCACCGTCAGTAAATAGCAGCGTATATATGCTATACCTTGGGTTGACTAGTTACAAATATTTGCAGCTAGCTAGTAATAAATTTCTAAGTCTGTTGTGGTCACACATCTATAGAAAACTTTTTTTGATGAGTAGTGAAGTGAAGTTTGTCTGTAAAAGAAACTATAAAATTTATTAAAATGGTCTGTTATTTGTGTATGCCTGTAGCAGTGTAGTGTATCATGTATGAATAATGAAGTATGGGTCCTGTACTACAGGAGATTCCATAATGATTTTGTTTTTTCTACAGGCTGTAGACTACTGTTACTACGACTACTGTAGATGTAGAGATTGGAGAAAATGAGGTGGCAGACAAAAGAGGTAATAGTAAATGATAAAGTTTATCATAAATCATTTATGTTTGTAAAATGTTTTACATAATTCGGATGTTCCTTCAGAGTTGAAGATAGTTTACTTCCTAGTCCAAACCTCCCGCAGGACGACGGGGGATGGGAGCGGGCAGGGTTTGAACCCTCGACCGTCGATAAATCCGAACGACAGTCCAACGCGCAAACCGCACGACCAGGCAGCCACTTATATCATAGACCGTAAAGGTAAAAAAGTCTACATCAAGTTTCATCAATCTTTCAAATTGAATGATGTCGATGATGATCTAGATTATAGATCTTTTAGTTTTATCTAGTCTAAGTCTAGTCTAGTCCAAATCTATCTGTTTTTATTTCAAAATCGAAAGTGAAAGTAAGTAGCCGAGCCTAGTCACTCTGCAGAGTCTGCACTGCTTTCTTTTTCTGTACACAATTTGAATTTCTAGAATAGATCTATCTATTTATATATCTAGATCCTAATCACAATCATTCATGTATCTAGATCTAGACTTCGTCAAGATCTTTAGTTTAAAAACAAAATCATTATACTAATTTATAGAATCACTAGATCTAGAGTCCTATATAGATCAAATATATTATTTTATATTTATTTACGATAGCTAATGCTAGATATCTAGATACATACGCATCGAATCTGCCACTTTACCAATTTTTATGTGTAAAATTTTGAAATGCTGCCAACATTTATTACATATTGAAATAGTGCTAAAGTTGTGTTTTATTATAATATCTAATTTAATCTAGATGCTAGATCTAGTCTATATCTATTACTAAAAAAATAAATAAATCACGAATTACATGGGACTAGATCTATAACAACAAGGCATCAGGAGTTGATTGACAGAATCTATAAAATATAAAAGGATAAAAAGTTTCATTAGAAATGTAATAAAAAGATAGGCTATCATCTATAATCTATATTCTATATCTAGCTAGGTAGATCTTTTTCTACTGTAGTTGTAGACTAGTTTAGAGTCTAGATATCTAGAATCAAACTCTGTATACAATAATACATATGCGGTCTATGAAAAATGGTATATGCGTACTGTGTAGATATGTGTGAGAAAGAAAGAGAAACAGAGAATATGGATGTAGATTATTCTAGATCAGGATCTATCTACCACTAATAAAGTCTAAAAGCCCAATTTAGAAAATCAAAACATCTAGATTCTAAATCTATTTTGTGGTAAGAGCCATGTGCAGGGCCCTTAGCCGTAAGGGTAGACACACACACACACACACACATATATATATATACATGGGCGTAGCCGGGGGGGGGGAACGGTATTTAGTGACTGATTTTTGCTTTGATTTTAGGTGAGATTTTAATACTAAGCTATAACTTGCCCCAGCACAGCAAAGGAGGTTTTAAGTTTAAAACCCTACCAGGGGGGTTTTGAGTTTAAAACCCCCTACCAGGGGGGTTTGAATTTTAAAAAACCCTACCAGGGGTTTTCGCAGTTAAATTTCCCTCTTCTATAAAACAAAACAAAAACATATGCAAACGACAATCCCCCAAATTTTTTGATTTTTAAACCCCTCCAAAATTTACGATAAAGCCCCTCTTCATTATGAAAAAGAAAATTACTCACTCAAAATTCTATAAGCGTAGCCAGAAGGGTTTTGAGTTAACCCCCACCCCCTCTTCAGCAGGGTTTGAAGCTAACAAATATCTCTTCAATACCCGGTATAAAAAAAACGCAAATTACGCACTCAAAATGTTATTAGCTTAGCTAAATGGGTTTTAACTCAGTTTTGAATTTAAACCCCCCTTCAGCAGGGTTTGAAGGTAAAAAATACCTCTATAATATTAAAAACAAAGCAAATTATACACTCAATATGTTATGAGTGTATTCAAAGGGGTTTTGAGTTTAAACCACCCGCAAGCGGGATTTGAAGCTAAAAAATACATCTTCAATGTAAAAAAAAAAAGCAAATTACGCACTTAAAATGCTATGAGCGTTGCCAAAAAGAGTTTTGAGTTTAAACTCCCCTTCGGAGTGGTTTGATGCTAAAAAATACCTCTTCAATATAAAAAGAAAGCAAATTACACACTAAAATTATTTGAGCGTAGCCAAGACTATTGGGGGTTTTGAGTTTAAATCCCTCTCCTACAGATGGCTTTTTAAAAGTTTAAAACCCGCTCCAGATGGTTTTGAGTTTAAAATCCCCCCACAGAGCGTTTTGAGGTGGAAAACATCTATCTTCAATATTATTCTAAAGCAAACTACAGTTACTAAATTCTATGACCGTAGCTAAATGGGATTTTTAATTAAAAAAAACATTTTTTAGTTTAAAACCCCCAACTGATGATTTTGACGATAAAACTTCCCTTTTCGATAGAAAATCTAAAGCAAACTACAGTCACTTAATTCCAAGAGCGTATTCAAGAGAGGTTACACATTTCTACCAGTGGCGGGCTCATTTAATAAAGTGCAGTGAATAGTCATCTGCCGAAATTGAAAAACACTAAATGTGGCTCAACAAAAATGTCAATTATATAGATCGGATGTAAATCAAGGAAATCATATGCCGAACTAGGAGTCGACCCCTTAGTAAGATGGTGACAGAGCGTCGCACGAGGTTTGCGGGACATGTTCTCTGACAAAAAAAATTAGGCATAAGAAGAGTTGCGATGACATCCTAGTACAACTTGGCTCCACACATTCATGTAGGTCCCCAGAGCAAGTGGAAAGAGGCTTTAGACATTACCAGTGACAGATTTTTGTGGAAACAGCTTGACAGCCGAACGGCGCGGAAGGGTCTAAGTCAGTAAGAATAGCACATTAGGTTTTTGAAATACAACTTTTTAATAGCAGGGAAACGCACTGTAGATACCTCAGAATATACATTTTGTTGGCATTCAATACCAGAAATAGTGCTTGGCGGCGGAACTCCGCCCCGCGCTGGGGGAGCTTCTAGCGCTCCCCCAGACCCCCATGCTGGCAATGGCGGAGAGTCCACAATTTTCCCACTAACTTCTGGAAGAACCTATTTAGGGCACAATAAGCTTTTTCCGAAAGAATGATGGGTCAAACCAGTCTACATTTGTGTGTTTTTGAAGCCCAAAGGCGGTGATTGCCGAACTTTAGATTACATCTCTTAATTTCTCCCATCTGATAGAGATGTCTTCTTCATCACTTTACGAGGGGATTGAACTGTTCAGCTCGCCAAAGAGTGCACACTTCTCTGGGTCACCTACACGGTTGACGTTAATTCGCCTAGTTCTAGGTTGAGTGGAAGTATAAGCCTTCTTGAGAAGTAGTTTGATTTTGCTTAGCACTAGTGAATGGTCTGAGTTGCAGTCCGCACTATTGTATGAACGGGTGTGGATGACACTTTTCAGATCCATCCTTCGGGTGATGCAGAGGTCAAGCTGGTGCCACCTTTATGAGCGTGGGTGCTGCAAATAGACTTTATGGCGTTACTTGCCAGAGAAGAATGTATTTGTTACACACAGTTCATGAGAGCTACAGAACTCGAGTATTCTAGGGCTTTGTTCTGGTTTTCCTTGCCAGTAGAATGTATAGTTGCTTTCTGTAAGAGATCCATTGTCTGCCAGTCTGGTTTCTTGCAGGCAGGCCACATCAATGTTTAGTCTGCTGAGTTCTCTGTCGATGATAGCTGTTTGACGCATGTCTGTAACGAGTTTAGGGTCAGTATATCTCTTGTCTGTCCAATGGCTGTGTGAAGCGTCTAGTGTGGTAGCTTGACTTGTTGCCACCGCTGGCTAGCATCTGTGAAAGGGGAGCAATTTTGTAAGTCTCTCTTGCCAGTACATAGCCTCTGCACAGCAAGTCCTATGCAGTACCTCCTCGTGGTGGCAGATGGAAACTGAGGCTGCGAAGCCTCAGGCTAAACTGCAAGGTCTCGGAGGAGGTTTGGCCCCAAGATGTGAGGCAGGCATGGCCCGTCGGCGTGCGGACACGCCCTGTTGCCCACAAACCAAACCCCTAGCTATAGGGCAATAGCCGCACTGCCTTGTGTGTGTGTCCCTGTAAGGTCTAAGGCTAAGGGAGTATTATAAACCCTAACAGAAAATCCGGTCCTGGACCCCCGTAGGCGGGGGGACAGTAGTAAGACTACTGCTCTCTGGCAAACTCCTGCAGCCACGTGTCCCCAAATTGTGATGGCTCGCCATCCCTTTGGACCCGGTCAGTATGGAAGAGAGGCGTGTTCTGACGTGTGGGCAGCCCAGCACTCGCAAATTTACCGCCCAGGCTTCCCCCCAGCAATGTAGAGGTCACTCCATCTCTGACAGTAATGTCTTTGAAAAAACACGGAGAGTGATAGTTACCGGTGATAGGTTCCTAGCTGATTGGTGTAAGCTGGAACGCCAGGGACCACTCTTGACGGTAGGAGGGGCTTTTTAGCCTCACTGGATGGGTATACTGCCTGCCTTAAGCCGAGCAGCCCTCGGACAATAAAGTGCTATCCCGCCACAGCTTGCCGCACCACTGGGTGCTTGGTTCTGAGACAAAATAAAAAAGCAAGCTGCTCACCCGCACCGGCAAATACAATATCTTTTATAGGTAAGTGATTTTTATTTATACTTCGTCGTTAAAGGAAGTTGTTGTTTTACATAGTCATAGTCTTGTGTCCCAGAAACAAACCAAACCAATATAATATATGACATGTTAACAGCCCATTTATCATTTAGATCTAGAAATTCGAAGTCTACTTTCAAAATCTGGAATGTAATGTAGAATAAATTCTAGATCTAAAATTAACTACGAAACATTAACATTAAGACTTTACAGCTGGATATAGTCTAAAAGTCGAGATGAACTAGAGTAACTTACATCTATCGAACACCTTCGTATTAAGGTACTTATCGAACACCACATTGTATTTTTTAAAATTTTCCTTTATTTCGATGATTATGACGAAACTAGTCAATTCCTATTGTGCATCATCCATTTCTTTATAGTTAAGTTATATTTAGTTTCATTTTCACCCGAGGATTATTGTTTTACTTATATTCAAAGTGCATTGGTAATATTGGTATAAAAATTTCACTTTTTTTGACCTCTTGGGAAGTGAGTCTCGGGTTAAGGGTATTTTTTAATGCCAATGATGCTTCAGCTCAACAAAACCTATATAATACGCTTCTAATTAGGCTGAGAAATATTTGCAACTATGTTTTTTAAAGTGTCCTTTGCTACCTAAACATGAAAATTGAGGTTTAAAAAGGGGGTGTTCGATAATAGCTGTTTTTATATAAGCAATCTCAGCTTCGTAACATATCGAACACCATTTTAATGTTAAAAATAAACATCAAAGGGATATAACCCAAAGAAGACAAAATATTTAAATTATATATTTTTTAATTGTTATTTTTTAAAATAATGTACATGTAATGCAAAGTACAGATATAAATTAATCATGTTACAATTTGTATCAGCTATTTGTGGTTTACCATAAATGTGCTATTTTTTTTAAGTAAATAGATTTACATCGATATGCACTAATTGTACCCATTTTAAAAGCTTGTTTTTAGGACACATATAGCTTGATGCTAATTACAAAGCGGTAAACTGAGAGTATTTAGTTGTGTGTTGTTGTTTTTTCAGATGCCCCATTCTATTAACTTCTGAATTATACGTTATAATCCAATACCTAGCGCATGTGCTTGATGTGAAAAGATAGTAATAAAACGAAAGGGCAAAGGGGGAGGTATAGAATGTAGATAAGGTATTTTGAAATAAAAATGTCTTGGGCAGGTAAAAAAAAACGGGGGGGGGGGAGAAACATTCAAGACACTGTATCCAGAGATCATCAATAATTGATCGACCATTAAAATGTGACGTCAGCCTAAAATACATAGAGTCAGTTGTGCTTCTCGGTCTAGACGTGTAGCGCCGGGTCATAATGCTCATAATGCGCTACAAAGACACTCCTTTGAAACATCACAAATACACAAAATAACAATAACACATTTAACCACTCTCTTATTCTGCCTACACCCCCTTACCCGCTTTCTTCTTACACAATTCCACTCTCCAACATTCTCACTTTTTCAGTGCAATGTAACAACGTAAATTTCAAGACTCAAATCTAAACGCAGCCACCAGACAACAACACAACAAAAAAAAAAAGGTCAGTGATAGCGTAACACACAGGTGTAAACCAGGCCATCAACACAGTCCCAAAACATTGTTCAAGTTGTAGTAAGAACAATGTTGAGGGGAAAGGGGGAGGAGCCATCAGTCGAGTATCTACGGTCAAGCCGCTAATTAGGTCACAAACAGTAGGCATGATAGATACGTAGTATATATAGAGATATGTTGTTTGTGTGTGTGTGTGACAAATACTAAGCGTGCTCTAAAATACGTTGTTGTTTTTTTTTGGTCAACCAGGTGGTTTAGGGAGGGCGGATCTAAATCTATAGGTAACACAGCTCACATGCTACCATAGCTTTTCAGCCCCCCCCCCCCCCCCACGCCCCGATCGGAAAATATCTAGCACTGACTTTTGGGCTGTTACATCCACTGAGCGTGCTAGATCGGCGGCTAGTTACGTAGGGCGGCGTACCGTATGTTTTGTTTTTAGGTCAACCAAGTAAACTGTTGTGTCCTGCAATGACTTGGGGAGGGCGGGATTATCTATTGGCTACCAAAGCTTATTAGGCTCTCCCCCAAATAAATAATATCTGGATTTATTAATGGCCTTATATCTCAAAATAACTTAGACCTAAATAAGTACTGGTACGGTAATGTGTCGGTAATGCGTTACTGGGCTTAGCACCGTCAGTTTCTAAGCATAGCTGATCAGTGATAGATTCCTTCGATGTGGAGCATGTGAAAATGACTAAAATCTGTCTGTCTTGACATGGCGTAAAAAGAAAATGATATAAATAAAAAAATATAGATTATAACTCTTTTGAAACACCATACTTTTCACAAAATTGTAAGATTATAACACTTTTAAAGCACCATACTTCTCGTGTGTTCGATAAGTTCTTATTATGTTCGATAAGATAAGATAAAGGTAAAACAGTGTTCGATAATTTAAGCTTTTGAAAGCATCGACCTGACCCATATTTAACTATGAGTAGTAATAGAATAAAACATGTCTACTTTTTAAGAAAAATGGATGAGGAATTCATAGATACAATCAGTTTTTTTCTAGGTCTAATTTTTACACAATATTACAAACATAAAAAATGTCGGCGACTGAGCTTAACTTGCTCGATAAACGTAAGTTACTGTAGATCTAGATCTAGGACTAGATTCAGATTGACTTAGACTTAGTCGTTAGAATAGCAATAGATCTTTAATCTTAGAGTAGAGTCAAGAGTGTTAATACGTGTAGACTCTTAGTGTCTAGTGTCTTAGTTAGACTAGTCTTACACTTACTGAGTCTTAGTATTTATAATTTAGTTCTGGATTAAAACTCTAGATTCTTGTGTTATTCTAGATTCTAACTACTATAACTATAATACTACTAATACTATACAATATATCAATATACTATTCTATATAAGTTATTATAAGTAAGTATAATTTAGATTCTAGTACTAGTAGATTAGACAGAATAGAATATAGATTCTAATAATAGATCTATCAAAAAATATCATCTAATGATCTATGTATGTAGAAATGTAGACATTGTTACTGTAATGTAGAGTAGATCTAGTAGACATAGATCTACTTTCACTTTCAAAACTGAAAAAAAAAAATTGGAATTTCCATTGGCATTTTTTATTTGGTTTTGGTTAAAAATAGAATATGAATAGACTCCCCAACACTACAACAGCTTACTAGTAATTAAAATTAATTAACGATATCAATATGAATTGGCTTTATTCTTTAAAATACTTACACTTTAGAGAGTAGATAATCTTATCTAGATCTTCTATCTATATTATTCTTTATATATTATAATCTAATCTGGATCTAGACTCCCTTCTAGAGTAAAATTTTAGATCATCATCATGATCATAATCATCTCAGGTTCAGGCATCTGTTATTATTATTTAAATTACTAAAATATAGAATCTAGAGTCTAGTAAATATAGAATATCTAGAATCTAATAGATAGATTCTTATACTTATAGACCTTCTCTCAGTGAGCTACTCAAATGTCTCAATATCTAAATCTAGACTAGATTTAAATTTATATTTAAATCTAGATTTTTAGTAAACTAACTTAGATCTAGCTCTAAGTCCTTTTATAAAAATAAGGTTTAGCTTTATATAGATCTATTCTATAGACTCTAAGTAAGTCATAATCATATTCTAATTTGAGTAAAATAAAATAGATCTACGCAGCTAGTCATTTTTTTGTAGTCAACACTATATATGGAACTTAACTGTTAAATCTAGATCTGTATTTTATATTTTTATTATTAGAATGTAGATAGAGATATACAGATAAAATATATATTGTAGATCCATGGGCCGCTGCGAGAGGTGTGGCTGCCTGCATGCGAAATTTTAAAATGCTGCCCACTCCCCCTTTTTTATTTCTAGAAAAAAATCCATTAAGAATGAGCTGGACACTGTACTTAAAGTATTTTTTGTTTAAATCCATTTTTTGTATACCATTCCTTTTCATCGTTTCATATTGGCATCATTGTTGTGTCCCTCGAGTACAACTAGGAAGTAGGAGCCATGCAATATGAACAATTTCGAATATACGTGCATTCAGAAATCTGATAATCTGGTTCTTTTTTATAAACATTAAAAGACAACTCACTTATATTTGCGACAATTAATTTTTATATTGATGAGCAGGTATAATTACAATGAACAGTGTAAATGATCATGATCTATATACAATTTGTGTTGTTTGTTATTGTAAGTTAAAGTATAATCAGAAAAAAAAAAGATTTGAAATTAAATGTTATTGACGGTGGAACTTTTTCAATGTTCCATAAAGTTTCATAATAATTATGACGATCTTATGTGCATTGTATCCACAATCATCCGTCTGCTTTATTTATTTTTTTTATATTTGTTTTGCCTATGTAATTTTAAAGTGTTGAGGCAAGTTTCCTTTTTCTCGTCATAAGAAGAGAGAATATATATAAAAAAGGTCAATATTGATATGTTTTCTTTCAGAATGCTATATTCATCATAGTAAAAAAAAGTCAAGGGTCATATTAAGTCATATTAAGTTTACTAATAAAGAGACAGCCCTGGTCAACAGTATTATGCTATGGACATTTAAGGTACATATAGCGCACAGACGTCTGTAATGGGCGTTATCTTTTTTAAGTTAGACGTCTCTGTTGCTGATTTTTTTTCACACCAAAGCCGTCACTATAATGAAGTGCAATCGTTGGAAGAAATTTGACCATTCTGAGACAAAAAAAAAATCCAGAAGAATCATATCAAAATGTTTGACCCTTTTTTTTTAATACGCCTCTTACAAAAAAACAGTCTATACATTTGACAAGGTCTTATTAGGAGATGAAATGACGTCTCTTACTTAAGATATTTTAATTTTTATACAGTAGAACGTCGTTTATCCGAACGTTTATTATCCGGAGCGGCAAATATCCGGACCAGTTTTTTTTTTTTTTTTTTTTTATCAACGAAGGTGTACAATGGTACAGCGAAAAATAAGTGATTATTTTCCACAATAAAGGTAAAATTGCGACATTTGTCACCTATTTTGCTCGTTCTTCACGCACGTGTCCCGCATGTGATGATTTTCAATATTCGTATAGTGTCCGGTTGCATATACTGCATGGATCCCTTCGGTTTTCGGTTATCCGAACAATCGCGTATCCGAACGGTGTCCGGTCCCAATTGAGTCGGATAAACGACATTCTACTGTAACATTTTTTATAATGTTATTTTACTAACATTCAGACATTGATTAATAACTACAATGAAAATAAAGTTGTTTTTTTTCACCGCTTCTTTCCTGCTCCATAACACCCCTTTTTGTCAGGACACTGCGCCCCCCACCCACCTCCAATAAGAGGAACTTGCGCATCCAGAGCAGTGTTTCCCAAAGTGGAGTACGCGTACCCCAAGGGTATGGGAAGACTTTGGAGGGGAGTATGCATTGCTATGCTGTTTTTTTTTAATACCCATTTATTATGTTCTTTTAAGAGTAGTTGAGGATCGAGGTGTACTCTATATTACAAAAATTATAAAAGGGGTACACATAGTTCAAAAGTTTAAGAAACACTGTCCTAGAGAAACGCAGTAAATATACAAATGATCAATAAAACTGAATTGTAGTAAAAATAATTCAATACAGAATACATGTACCATTTTTTAAAAATAAAACGCGAAAAGGAGATTTAATTACCATTAAATATAAAGTAGATCTATTATTAATGTAAAAAAACAACAGATATCGTTTGTAACTTATTTGAATAAGTTTTACTATGAAATAGCAGAATTAAAATGTATTTTAAACTAGAGCACAAAAGAACTTAATGTAGATCACCCAAAAATATTCTATGCTAAACTAACAGCCATTGATAATAAGTGATAATAAAAGTGGAAATGTTTTAACAATGGCTTTTTAATTACCGGTACTAGATCTACTTACAAGGCAGGCTATTTGACTCAAAACAGATATTACAAACAACCCGCAAAAATTCAAGGCCAGAATTGAGTAGGTGCCAATGGAAAAGCCCATGGGAATTCACTCGCGCGCTGCTATATTTTGTTCTATTTTTTAAAATTATTTTCTAAAGTTTCCAAAGTTTTTTTGTTTTTTTTTCTAGGGATAATGGAATAATAAGAATTTATAGAAAATATTTAATTTTTTCTTAATTTACTAAATTAAAAAAAAAAAAAAGTAACTTTGGAATAATGATTTGGCTGCCCCTTAAATTCATTGCACAGTAGGTAGCAGCGGCCCTGTGTAGATCTATAATCTGTTTATTTACTGTAAAAAAATGTTTGTAAAATGTTTTACATGTTTCGGATATTCCTTGAGAATTGAAGATAATCTACTTTCTAGTCCAATCCTCCCGCAGGATGATGGGGGATAACAGCAGGCAGGGTATGAACCCCAGTACTATCAACATGACCTAACTATAGTCTAGCACAGATAGCGAGATTTGCCCTTGTGGAGCATCACAAGTGAATGCGGACCATCTATCAAGAGGCCCAAACAAGACACTGGCCTCAAAACTCCCCTATAGAACAAAAACTATATAGAGAGTTGCCAGGTCTAGTAACCACTGTGCAGCTCATTGAAGATATAGGACTACTTGTTTGAACCCTCCAACATATAAATGATATATTATATAACTGAAGTAGCATACTTGACTAGTCCCATTAGGCTGGGATTAGCTCAGTAGTATATTTTAAAAAATGTATTTGATGAATATCAATTTACATGCTATACATGGACAATAATTTTAAAAAAAGCAATGAAATACATTTTGCATCATATTTACTGAAGTGTTAAAGAACACAGGGTCATTTAATATGAATGCTGCCTGGTCATGTGGTATGCTTTATAGAATGTTGTCTATATAGTCTAAGGTTTGAACCCTGCCCACTGCCGTCCTCCTAGAAGTATGGGCTAGACAATAATCATTTTCAAATTTCAGATTGAACGTCTATAAATTTGCATATCATGAGGCTAAAGCCAAACTATAAATCATTGGTGCATCACAAAAATTGCTTGACATTTTTTTTTTAATGTGTAAAAAGAAATGTAAAGGTGCAATGCTTACATCATATATTTTGAAACATAATGTAAATGTTTCTAACATATATTTCTAAAACTTAATACACATTTTCTTCTAATTTAGGTCAACATTTGTACAGGTTGTTCGTGTAACTGAGTATTCATGATGATTACATCCAGTAATACAACTTGTGGAGCCAAGGAGGAAGGAGAATTAACAGATGATGACTGTGATGAGAACTCAACTGAGCCAAACAAACAAAGTCAACAGTCTGCTATCTTAAAAGATACTCCCATTAAAAAGAACTCCTCCAAATATGATCCTAGCAATGATCTGAATCATTTTAAAACCAAAAGAAGAGATGGAAGAAATAGGCGAGCAGAGTCTGGCAGAAGCTGTGGCAATAGACACAGGCAGCATGAGTCGGGCCAAAAAATACAGGCAGAAATTCCTCAACAGTCTAAAAGTATCCTTTTTGCAATGACAGACTTTTTCTTTCTCTGATCCTTACACTTTTTGTGATTGTTGAAACCTGTCTAACGTATGACAGAAAAAAACAACATCTTCAATGAATTAATTTTTGTTTCTAATGACTAATGATTTTTTTTAACATGATTACTATGAAAAGGAATTTTTCTCTCCTATTTTAAACAATTATAAACTCCAAAATTTATTTTTTTTCTGCTTAGTCTTAATAAAACTTGGCATAGATGTTCCTTAGATCATGGCGAAGACCGTAATTTATGTTTAATGTCCCTCCCATAACTGAAGGCCCTAAAAAAAAAAAGTATCTAATTGTATCAGTATATAAAAATAACTTTTTAATAAATCTTGTAAACCCATTTTCACAGTATTTGATATGAATATTTTGGCTGAACTGGTAAACCCATTTTCACACTCAACTTTAATTGTTTGGGGCAAAATTTTTTAAAATTTGAAGTGAACATTCATGTTTGACACAGATCTAAATTCAATCGAGTATATCAATAATACCCAAACTAAGGCTCTCAGGCTAGTTTCCTAAAAAAACCTTATCATATAAAAAATTTTTTTTTTTGAATTTTCACTTGAACATCATTTGTGTTTCTTTGTAATGCTATAAAAATAATGGGACTTACATCTACATCTGCTTCTGTGTCTCTTAGCTTGTAGAAGTTTGAATATATAAGTGGTACAAATCTTGTTTTTTCTTTATTTGTTGAAATGATATTCCCTTAACATTGCAAATGATTCTGTACTGAATAGTTTTTAGTGAACCAAAATATTTGTATTTTGTCATCCCTCAGTTTGACAACCTAATCTTTATAATGTTAGCCTTAATAAACTCAAGTGTGGCAAAAGCGGCGTTTTAGAGCCTCCTCTGTTCGGCCTTTATCTCCATTAAAGGTCACAAAAGTTCTGCCTCCTAAAATCAATGGATCTCCCAAGTCAGAACATGGTGATGATTTGATTGATTGTACAGAAGATGAGCTAGTTCTAAGACAGGCTCTAATACAAGATCAGTTAAAACATTTGGAGGAAGAGGAGAAAGCCTTTGGAAATCATGGTAAAAATAACAATGTTGTGAACTAAGCATTGAATATCTTTCATTTAAACAGTAACCAAAAAAAAACAAAAACATCCTGCACATTGATTGGTTCAAATGTGATTTAATCAAGTTAATTTCAGTGAGAATTTTTTTTTAACTTTTAAAACTAACTATATACATAGTTTTTTTTTCAAAAATTGATTATTTTTATTTTTTAGCTAAACTCGACACAAGTCAAACAAATGTCAAGGTGTCTGAAAAAGCTGATGCCTTTGATGAAGGTAGAGCTTATCCAATTGTAATACATCAGAGCACACTTTTGAATGAGGAGGTGAAAAGAAAAATATTTTTTATATTTAGGGTTTTTGTTTTTAGCATGAAATGTAACTTCTTGCTGAAATAGATACATAACAGTGTTCTTTCATGGCTGAACAGTTTTGGTGTGGGGTGTTCTAGTATTTGAAATTCATAGATTTACTCAATGCAAAATAAGTTCAGGCCTCTGACAGAAATAGGTCATTGTGCTGGTCAACACTTGAATAAAATACTAGACTCTGGAACTAAGGAACTCACTATCTTATCCATAGTAAACATGATTTATTTATGAAAAGCGTAACTTGTCAAGAAAGCCAAAGAAATAACATTTATAAATATACTTAAAAATAGACTTTCTATTTACTGTAAATCTAGAAATCAGCTTTTAAACTGTTTTTGTGAAATGTTTATGTTCTCAAATCATTATGCACCTTTCTGTTTATTAGCACTGTCCTTGTTTATTCAAGATTAAAAAATATCTTATCATGGTAATACTATTGTAAACTGTTACTTTTCAAGTTGTTGAGATATTTTAATTGGGGCACGACAAGGCCTAAATTGTGCCGATGTGCCAAAAAAAACAAACAAAATATCAACATATTTTAATTTTAAAAAATGTTAAGATCCTAATCACAAAATTTCCTAAGTGGCTAGATACATACATAAAAGACTAGGTTTAAAAACAAATTGTTTGTATTGAACAGACAGAGAAATATATTGTCATTGAGGATGAAAAAAGTGATGTTGAACTGAGAAGATTAGCCCTTGCTACAAGTGAAAGGCACAACCGTAATTTAGTTTCACTCAGAACACCAACTGTAACAGGTAATTTTTTCTTTGTTACAGAATAATGCAATTTTTTTCCCCATATTTCATGTACAGATAAATTGACACTTATTAATCACTTTTTAAAGTGGCCTCGATGTATACATGCTCATGCATGTTTAAATATTAAAATACATTCAAGAAATAGTCACCATGGATTGTTTGCATAGAAAAAAAAGACTTACAGATTTTTTAATACACTTGCGTAAATTTATTTGATTAATGTCTATTCCCTTTTTTATTTTTATTTTTAGAATGTAGGGTAGGCTTAAATTGTAGTCTAGTATAGTAATGAGAAAGCTAAAATTGCGTTTTTTATTTTTATAAAAGTACCTCTTTAAGACCTTGCAATCTATACGGCAGATGATGTAAGTCATGTGTTTCTTATGGTCGAAGGTTAACGAAAGTGTCATGTGGCCTTTCCTATGATCAACTTCCTTCCAGGTAACCATTAGAGTTGAGTGAAATTAGGGGCGTCCTAAAAATCTGGAAATTCAAAATTCAGTCTTCACCAAGATTTGAACACCTCTCAGTTTGGAAGTAAAGTGCTTTACCATTTAGTTTTGTTTAAAATCTCGAATTGTTCTTTTTAGTTGTTTATTTTATACCCTCAAAGTCTTAAGAGAATATCTTATCACAGCATAACTAAATCTATAATTTCTTGACATATATGTTCTATTCTTTGAAGTGCATCTAACCTTCAGTAATATGACTATTTCTGTGACACTCCCACAGTCCCATAACTGTCCAGCTATCATGAGTCAACTGTATTTGATATTGAATTGGTAAAAGAAATGTCCATATATTTTGTGTACAAGATTTTGTGAATAAAAACAACTGGCATGTGTGTCACTGCTTTGCAATAAATATTGTTAGTGTTTCTTTATTGACTAAGTGAGCTTAGGAACTATCTTTCTGCTGTTGTAGGTTATGTTGACTTAGAGACAAGAGCTGTAGATGCCACAGAGGTGATTGATCTTGTCAATGAGGAAGAGGAGGAGAAAAAGAAGATACAGAGTGGGACCCAACTTTGTCAAGACAAACCTAAAATGAAGACGAGGCGTAAAACAGATATGTCAACTAAAGGTCAATCAGCAGTCAAGTCAAGAAGCAGAAATGACCTCAGGTCCACTGTCCAGAGAGTCAACAAAGACAGGCAAAAGAAGACTAAAAGAGGTAAACATTGTATTGTGTGTGGAGATCAAAGTGTACGTTTAGGGGCCATTCCCTTAGATCAGGCTTTCCTGAACTTTCAACAAAGATACTTGTCATATACAGTATGCTACTTCACATATCTAGGAAGTGTGATTAGCTAATACAGTTAAAGCTACACAGCTAGGAAGTGGGATTAGCTAATACATTTAAGTTACACAGCTAGGAAGTATGATTAGCTAATACAGTTAAGTTACACAGCTAAGAAGTGTGATTACAGTTAAGTAATAACATTAACAAGGTTAGTTAATTTTTTCTTCAATCTAGTAGGAGAGAGCTACAAAAAAATAAATAACCTCCAAATTCTTTTTTGATTTTTTTTTTGCTTATCAATAATTCTGTTTTGTTTGCTGTAAGTCCATTAATTTGGTTAGGTGTCCCAAATCTGTGAAATATAAGGTGGCTGACTTCTGATACAAATTGTATATAATTTGTGCAGATGCTGCAAAAACTCCATTATCTGAGCACATGTCTAAGAGCAGTAGAAAGTTGGATGAAGGTGCTTTTGCAGAAAAGTGTGAGCATTTGAGATTATTGGCTCAAAAAGATCCAAAACTAGCCATTGAGCAGTTTTCAAAACTTATTAATGACAAAGAACAACAGATTTCAGTCACTGGAACCATGAAGGACTTTAAGGTCTGTTTCTTTTACAAGTCTAGCTTCTTAAAATAAACACTTAAAAGCTTATTTACTGTAATACTGAAATAATAAATTCTGTTTATAGTTTTTATAGTATGTTGTTCAGCTATTTTATGATTAGGTATTTAATGTATTTGATGAATTTTTTTTTCAGAGGCAAATGAAAATTCCAGTTTTAAGTGAGAAGTTTAATTTTCACAGCCATAAATTATTTCCTAAAAAGAACCTAGATTTAAAAAGTAAATTTACAAGGAAATCTCTTGATAGGAAATCTGGCCTAACGGAGGACAACTATGATGAAGTGGCAATGGAGATAGAGAGTGATGCAGAAAAAGATGGTATTTATTGATTCTATTCACTGCATTAAAATTTTTAAACTAAATTTACTGATTTAATTTTTGCATTTTTCTGAAGAGTTTAAAAAAGATTCTTTTTGAAATTGTTTGAATAAAACTTATTATTATGATACTAGATTAGGGCATTTTAAGGTCAGAAGATCAATAATTGTTTAAAAGCGTACCTGGACTTTATGAAAGTGAAGTCCATTAATCTTGTGCTGTTCTCTGTAGCTTTTTCAATAGCATGTAATAGAAATATATTTGTGTACTGATGCCTTGACTTCACAGATTCTCTCTAAATGTTAGTCTTTTTGTGTCTGTTATGTATTGATTTATTGATGAAGTCTTATAAGACTGTGAATCATAGGTGACCTTTTCAGCAGCACTTAGAGTTTATTATGCTCTAGATCAACCTTTACCATCAATTCTGTCCCACATGCTTTCAGTGACTGTACATTATCAATCTTTAGTGTTGGTGCTTTGTGTGCAACTGTGTCTTTTAGTTGGCACTAATTTCTTGTCTCGTCTTTGTGCTTATTTTTAGATTGACTCTCTGCTCCCACAGATAACTTAAGGATATTATCTAATCTTAATATTATCTAGTATTGGATTTTAATTATAAGGAGAAAAAAAATTTCAAGTAAATGTTCTATTAAGACCTCTACACCTAGTTTTGCATTGATAATGTTAACATTACAGTAGTCATTATAATTTAATTGATTTCACCAAATTACATCTTTTGTTTGTCTGGTGAGATATTTCTTCTTACTGAAGATTTGTCTAATCTGCTTTGTACCATTAGAGCTTTTACAGAGCTCAAAAGTCATTTTACACTTCATTGCACAAAAAAACATTTTATTTATTTAGTGTAAATACAAGTTTCATTATATTCTATTGAGGGAATTTTTTTGTAGCATAAAAATCTTTAAAAATTCTCTTCAACTCATTTTAGCTCAGTGTGCTTATATATTAATTGTTTAGGCTTTCATATGAAATACTGTACTCATCCTTAATCTTTTGACTCAGTACAGTGTTTCCCAAATTGAATAGATGTTCCGCGAACTACTGAAATAATAAAATAGTAGACCACCAGTTGAATTAATCTCTCTAAAAAAATAAGCAAAGTAGTCTGCTAAATACTCAGAATGTGCCAAGTGTTCTGTTAAGGAAAAAGTTTAAGTTTGGGAAACACTGAATTAGTATTATTATTATTGTTATCAGGTCATTACTTTTGATATACTAATGATGTTTTAGTTGGGAGTTACAAAATTTAAACTTAACCCAAGTATCAAAATATAGCAATAACTAGAAAACTAAACATGTAGACATTTATATTTTTATATAATTCTATAAATCCCTTTTTTTTTCTGGGTCTACTGAAATATGTCATTGAACTCTTCTCCTTAAAGGTTTTCAATTGTATTGTCTCCTTCTATAGTCTTCCATGTTTTTAAATGTATGTAATGGACAACCTTTATCTTCCCCATCCTATGATCTCATTGACTATGCATTTGACTTTTTTTTTCAGAGCATCCTTCACCTTTAGATAACCTCCAACTTGGAGAAGACTTTATGCAAGCCATGCAGCCATTATTGCCTTATGTGAGTTTGATCCATCAATTTTTTTTTACAGAGCATATAATTTTGTTTTCTAGTTGCTTCTTCTAAATCACTATCATACACTGATAAAAAGTATGCAAACTGCTACAGCATTTTCTGTTACTTGGACTCATGCTGGGCTTAAATATCTATCTGTAGAAAGGGCATACTTTTGAAAAGGTTAGTTTATGGCTTATCGAGGTTGGCTGTCTTCTCGAATAGAATAAATATTGTTACGAATCTCACTATCCAGGCTCTCTGCAAACTGCACCACACGACACCACAAGTTAAAGAACTTGACAACTCAGGGCTCCAAAGTAACGTAAAACTTTAATAGTTATAAATAACAGCCAATACTGTACTATTGGCAACCCGTACACTGTACAAATATCTCTCCGATAACACTGTTCCGCCGTATCAACTCTTGCACTGGCCTCTCCGTCTCGTTCCGGGCTTGCACTGGGTTCAACAGTTCAGAGCTGATTTCACACACTAGGCTCGTTGTGTCAGACTCGATCGCAGACCAAGATCAAGACGCCAGTCGTCTCAACTGTACTTTACAGTACTCCGCACGGAACCGTCGTAATGCTCCGTACAGAGCCACACCGTTGAACTGTGCTGTAGTCGACCGTGTTCTGAACCCCTGCCAATAACCGTCTTGACTGGACACCTCCACTCTTTATATAGGGTCCCTACTGGCCTTCTAGAACCGGACGAAACATCGCTCGACGTTTCTAGCTTCACCACATGACTACATCCCTCGTGACTCTCCTGAGCTCTGTTCACGACAGTGATCCTTCCCAAACCGTCCTGTTGACACTCGACTCGGCTGACCGACGTAACTCGTCACGGTTGACCGCGCGTCTAGCGCTGGCCTTGGGCGATTTGCGTCGGCTGTCTACACTCACACCACTACCCCCATCTGTGCCACCACCAGGTTTATAACACTGCCCCCTCCTTAGATCTGTTTGTCCCGGACAGAATCAACCTCATGACATTGGCTGTGAAATTTCATCGCTGTAGGTGGGGGGTCGATCGGTGGCGGTTGGCTTGCCTCTTGTGCTTGACGGAGACATCCATGTTGCAGTCAGCAATGGTCGCTTCCTTCTTCTCCTCCAATTGGCCTTCACCTGGTTGCCTTGGCGTCGTGCTTTCATCGCTTTCCACGTTGAATTCAGAAAACATTTTCTTCTCCTCCAGTTAGCCTTCATCTGGTTGTATCGACGTCGTTATCGCATCGTCATCCATGTTGCACTCAGCAAAGGTCGCCTTCTTCCTCTCCGCCAGTTGGTCTTTATGTGGCTGCAGTGATGTCGTGGTCGCATCGCTCTCTTGTCCTTCTGTATTGATGGCAGCCGATTGGCACATCAAGAGGTATAGGATACCAAGATCGTTGACCAAAAAGGTGACTTCTTAGGGCTTTGCGGAGGACTGGGACGGGTTTCAAATCTACAGGACTGGGAATGGTGGGACAAGTCATCATCCTCAGCCGTGTCTGGAGGGCATGCTCGTGGGGCAGGTTGGTAACACTCCACTTCATCTTCGGCCTCAGGCTCCGATGGGCTTTCTTCACCATCATCAGGACCTCTCTCTTTCGTCTCAGTATCGGGCCAATCGCTTGTTGGTTTCAGACCTTGTT
>JAZGLO010001286.1:0-23069 GCA_036873155.1 Biomphalaria sudanica | reverse complement strand
TCCTAATGTACAGGTAATTAAAGTCACTAGAATCAAGAAAAAAATTCTGCTGAAGAGAATGTTGATAATAACTAGAATGTGTTCTCAAGGCCAACAAAATGCAGGATTCTACAGTAGAACTGTTTCTCAAGGCCAACAAAATGCAATATTCTACAGTAGAACTGTTTCTCAAGGCCAACAAAATGCAATATTCTACAGTAGAACTGTTTCTCAAGGCCAACAAATTGCAGTATCCTAAAGTTGAACTGTTTCTCAGGGCAAAAAAAAAAAAAAAAAAGCAGACTTCTACAGTAGAACTGTTTCTTAAGGCCAACAAAAATGCAGGATTCTACAGTCGAACTGTTTCTCAAGGCCAACAAAATGCAGGATTCTACAGTAGAACTGTTTCTTAAGGCCAACAAAATGCAATATTCTACATTAGAACTGACTCTCAAGGCCAACAAAATGCAGGATTCTACAGTAAAACTGTTTCTCAAAGCCAACTAAATGCAGGATTCAACAGTAGAACTGTTTCTCAAGGCCAACAAATTGCAGGATTCTATAGTAGAACTGTTTCTCAAGGCCAACAAAATGCAGTATCCTACAGTAGAACTGTTTCTCAGGGCCAACAAAATGCAGGATTCTACAGTAGCAACCAAGTCAGCCTAGAGTTATCACACATAACTATCTAGGCCACAGAGAGCACGGCTCAGAAAAAAAAAGAGGAGGGTGGGAGAACAAGTAATCTTTTTCTGTATACATTCTCTCTATATATTTAACTACATTAATGTGTGTATTTTGGTGTCATACAAATAGTTGCATGTGTTCTCTGTATACATTCTCTCTATATATTTAACTACATTAATGTGTGTATTTTGGTGTCATACAAATAGTTGCATGTGTTCTCTGTATACATTCTCTATATATATTTAACTACATTAATGTGTGTATTTTGGTGTCATACAAATAGTTGCATGTGTTTTCTGTATACATTTCTATATATTTAACTACATTAATGTGTGTATTTTGGTGTCATACAAATAGTTGCATGTGTTCTCTGTATACATTCTCTATATATTTAACTACATTAATTTGTGTATTTTGGTGTCATACAAATAGTTGCATGTGTTTTCTGTATACATTCTCTATATATTTAACTACATTAATGTGTGTATTTTGGTGTCATACAAATAGTTGCATGTGTTCTCTGTATACATTCTCTATATATTTAACTACATTAATGTGTGTATTTTGGTGTCATACAAATAGTTGCATGTGTTTTCTGTATACATTCTCTATATATTTAACTACATTAATGTGTGTATTTTGGTGTCATACAAATAGTTGCATGTGTTTTCTGTATACATTCTCTATATATTTAACTACATTAATGTGTGTATTTTGGTGTCATACAAATAGTTGCATGTGTTTTCTGTATACATTCTCTATATATTTAACTACATTAATGTGTGTATTTTGGTGTCATACAAATAGTTGCATGTGTTTTCTGTATACATTCTCTATATATTTAACTACATTAATGTGTGTATTTTGGTGTCATACAAATAGTTGCATGTGTTCTCTGTATACATTCTCTATATATTTAACTACATTAATGTGTGTATTTTGGTGTCATACAAATAGTTGCATGTGTTTTCTGTATACATTCTCTATATATTTAACTACATTAATGTGTGTATTTTGGTGTCATACAAATAGTTGCATGTGTTTTCTGTATACATTCTCTATATATTTAACTACATTAATGTGTGTATTTTGGTGTCATACAAATAGTTGCATGTGTTCTCTGTATACATTCTCTATATATTTAACTACATTAATGTGTGTATTTTGGTGTCATACAAATAGTTGCATGTGTTTTCTGTATACATTCTCTATATATTTAACTACATTAATGTGTGTATTTTGGTGTCATACAAATAGTTGCATGTGTTTTCTGTATACATTCTCTATATATTTAACTACATTAATGTGTGTATTTTGGTGTCATACAAATAGTTGCATGTGTTTTCTGTATACATTCTCTATATATTTAACTACATTAATGTGTGTATTTTGGTGTCATACAAATAGTTGCATGTGTTCTCTGTATACATTTCTATATATTTAACTACATTAATGTGTGTATTTTGGTGTCATACAAATAGTTGCATGTGTTTTCTGTATACATTTCTATATATTTAACTACATTAATGTGTGTATTTTGGTGTCATACAAATAGTTGCATGTGTTTTCTGTATACATTTCTATATATTTAACTACATTAATGTGTGTATTTTGGTGTCATACAAATAGTTGCATGTGTTTTCTGTATACATTCTCTATATATTTAACTACATTAATGTGTGTATTTTGGTGTCATACAAATAGTTGCATGTGTTTTCTGTATACATTCTCTATATATTTAACTACATTAATGTGTGTATTTTGGTGTCATACAAATAGTTGCATGTGTTTTCTGTATACATTCTCTATATATTTAACTACATTAATGTGTGTATTTTGGTGTCATACAAATAGTTGCATGTGTTCTCTGTATACATTCTCTATATATTTAACTACATTAATGTGTGTATTTTGGTGTCATACAAATAGTTGCATGTGTTTTCTGTATACATTCTCTATATATTTAACTACATTAATGTGTGTATTTTGGTGTCATACAAATAGTTGCATGTGTTCTCTGTATACATTTCTATATATTTAACTACATTAATGTGTGTATTTTGGTGTCATACAAATAGTTGCATGTGTTTTCTGTATACATTTCTATATATTTAACTACATTAATGTGTGTATTTTGGTGTCATACAAATAGTTGCATGTGTTTTCTGTATACATTTCTATATATTTAACTACATTAATGTGTGTATTTTGGTGTCATACAAATAGTTGCATGTGTTTTCTGTATACATTCTCTATATATTTAACTACATTAATGTGTGTATTTTGGTGTCATACAAATAGTTGCATGTGTTTTCTGTATACATTCTCTATATATTTAACTACATTAATGTGTGTATTTTGGTGTCATACAAATAGTTGCATGTGTTTTCTGTATACATTCTCTATATATTTAACTACATTAATGTGTGTATTTTGGTGTCATACAAATAGTTGCATGTGTTTTCTGTATACATTTCTATATATTTAACTACATTAATGTGTGTATTTTGGTGTCATACAAATAGTTGCATGTGTTTTCTGTAGCTTTGTTTTGATTTTGCCTCTTCGTATTGCCCTTTGTTTCCTATCCACGGCCACCACTTTACATATATTTCATGGCGTCAATACACAAAACTGTTGCTCTTGAACTTCGCAAGATGGCTGTAAGCTTTGTTTGCGAACATTGGGATAACTATGGCGATGCCCTGTCCATTGTTCTTACTCTTGGAAGCACAGTCACAATAGTCTGCTTGAATATACACTGCCTACATGAATACTTCCACATTTATGGTGATGAGGCTGAAATTGTAGCGGTGTCTCATATACTTCCTGCTACTATCAGTATTGACTTCAGAGAATGTCCGCATGACCCTCCATGAGTTTACAATCTGGGTCATCGTCTCTAAATTTCCCTGCTATTTAGCAGTTGATTTCACTGCAACGTACTGGAGTGTAAAACTATAGCAGCTGCTACCTCACAAACTGTCCTTATTTCTCGGATGTCCCTCACTCCATCAGCTTCAATTTTACCTTTTACCTTTATGGGCAGACAATGGATCTCATTCTCCAATCGTAAACAAACAACATTTAGCCACGTGATTCTCTATATCTTCAATACAAATTATGTAATCCATAAAGGCTGTCACGTGATACGTTTTTTTTATTGCTTTATCAATATTATCACGTGGCTAAATGTTGTTTATTTACAATTGGTGAATGAGGTCCATTGCCTGCTGGATTAGCCTTTGCCATGACATGACAATTAAAAAAGCACAAGGCCAAACATTCAAAAGATATGCCTGTATCTTCGAAAACCTGTTTTCAGTCATGGACAATTTTATGTTGCTCTCTCCAGAGTTCCTTCTTTTCCTTCACCCACAGTCGTTTGCCTAAACCCACCACATTTGGACAACTGTGTTTCAGGAAGTGTTCACCGTCAGTAAATAGCAGCGTATATATGCTATGCCTTGGGTTGACTAGTTACAAATAATTGCAGCTAGCTAGTAATAAATTTCTAAGTCTGTTGTGGTCACACATCTATAGAAAACTTTTTTTGATGAGTAGTGAAGTGAAGTTTGTCTGTAAAAGAAACTATAAAATTTATTAAAATGGTCTGTTATTTGTGTATGCCTGTAGCAGTGTAGTGTATCATGTATGAATAATGAAGTATGGGTCCTGTACTACAGGAAATTCCATAATGATTTTGTTTTTTCTACAGGCTGTAGACTACTGTTACTACGACTACTGTAGATGTAGAGATTGGAGAAAATGAGGTGGCAGACAAAAGAGGTAATAGTAAATGATAAAGTTTATCATAAATCATTTATGTTTGTAAAATGTTTTACATAATTCGGATGTTCCTTCAGAGTTGAAGATAGTTTACTTCCTAGTCCAAACCTCCCGCAGGACGACGGGGATGGGAGCGGGCAGGGTTTGAACCCTCGACCGTCGATAAATCCGAACGACAGTCCAACGCGCAAACCGCACGACCAGGCAGCCACCTTTATCATAGACCGTAAAGGTAAAAAAGTCTACATCAAGTTTCATCAATCTTTCAAATTGAATGATGTCGATGATGATCTAGATTATAGATCTTTTAGTTTTATCTAGTCTAAGTCTAGTCTAGTCCAAATCTATCTGTTTTTATTTAAAAATCGAAAGTGAAAGTAAGTAGCCGAGCCTAGTCACTCTGCAGAGTCTGCACTGCTTTCTTTTTCTGTACACAATTTGAATTTCTAGAATAGATCTATCTATTTATATATCTAGATCCTAATCACAATCATTCATGTATCTAGATCTAGACTTCGTCAAGATCTTTAGTTTAAAAACAAAATCATTATACTAATTTATAGAATCACTAGATCTAGAGTCCTATATAGATCAAATATATTATTTTATATTTATTTACGATAGCTAATGCTAGATATCTAGATACGTACGCATCGAATCTGCCACTTTACCAATTTTTATGTGTAAAATTTTGAAATGCTGCCAACATTTATTACATATTGAAATAGTGCTAAAGTTGTGTTTTATTATAATATCTAATTTAATCTAGATGCTAGATCTAGTCTATATCTATTACTAAAAAAATAAATAAATCACGAATTACATGGGACTAGATCTATAACAACAAGGCATCAGGAGTTAATTGACAGAATCTATAAAATATAAAAGGATAAAAAGTTTCATTAGAAATGTAATAAAAAGATAGGCTATCATCTATAATCTATATTCTATATCTAGCTAGGTAGATCTAGGTCTACTGTAGTTGTAGACTAGTTTAGAGTCTAGATATCTAGAATCAAACTCTGTATACAATAATACATAAATGCAAAATGGTATATGCGTACTGTGTAGATATGTGTGAGAAAGAAAGAGAAACAGAGAATATGGATGTAGATTATTCTAGATCAGGATCTATCTACCACTAATAAAGTCTAAAAGCCCAATTTAGAAAATCAAAACATCTAGATTCTAAATCTATTTTGTGGTAAGAGCCATGTGCAGGGCCCTTAGCCGTAAGGGTAGACACACACACACACACATATACATATATATATATATATATATATATATATATATATATATATATATATATATATATATATATATATATATATATATATGTGTGTATATGGGCGTAGCCAGGGGGGGGGGGACGGTATTTAGTGACTGATTTTTGCTTTGATTTTAGGTGAGATTTTAATACTAAGCTATAACTTGCCCCAGCACAGCAAAGGAGGTTTTAAGTTTAAAACCCTACCAGGGGGGTTTTGAGTTTAAAACCCCCTACCAGGGGGGTTTGAATTTAAAAAAACCCTACCAGTTAAATTTCCCTCTTCTATAAAACAAAACAAAAAAATATGCAAACGACAATCCCCCAAATTTTTTGATTTTTAAACCCCTCCAAAATTTACGATAAAGCCCCTCTTCATTATGAAAAAGAAAATTACTCACTCAAAATTATATAAGCGTAGCCAGAAGGGTTTTGAGTTAACCCCCACCCCCTCTTCAGCAGGGTTTGAAGCTAACAAATATCTCTTCAATACCCGGTATAAAAAAAAACGCAAATTACGCACTCAAAATGTTTTTAGCATAGCTAAATGGGTTTTAACTCAGTTTTGAATTTAAACCCCCCTTTAGCAGGGTTTGAAGGTAAAAAATACCTCTATAATATTAAAAACAAAGCAAATTATACACTCAATATGTTATGAGTGTATTCAAAGGGGTTTTGAGTTTAAACCACCCGCAAGCGGGATTTGAAGCTAAAAAATACATCTTCAATGTAAAAAAAAAAGCAAATTACGCACTCAAAATGCTATGAGCGTTGCCAAAAAGAGTTTTGAGTTTAAACTCCCCTTCGGAGTGGTTTGATGCTAAAAAATACCTCTTCAATATAAAAAGAAAGCAAATTACACACTAAAATTATTTGAGCGTAGCCAAGACTATTGGGGGTTTTAAGTTTAAATCCCTCTCCTACAGATGGCTTTTTTAAAGTTTAAAACCCGCTCCAGATGGTTTTGAGTTTAAAATCCCCCCACAGAGCGTTTTGAGGTGGAAAACATCTATCTTCAATATTATTCTAAAGCAAACTACAGTTACTAAATTCTATGACCGTAGCTAAATGGGATTTTTAATTAAAAAAAACATTTTTTAGTTTAAAACCCCCAACAGATGATTTTGACGATAAAACTTCCCTTTTCGATAGAAAATCTAAAGCAAACTACAGTCACTTAATTCCAAGAGAGTATTCAAGAGAGGTAACACATTTCTACCAGTGGCGGGGCTCCATTAATAAAGTGCAGTGAATAGTCATCTGCCGAAATTGAAAAACACTAAATGTGGCTCAACAAAAATGTCAATTATAGAGATCGGGTGTAAATCAAGGAAATCATATGCCGAACTAGGAGTCGACCCCTTAGTAAGATGGTGACAGAGCGTCGCACGAGGTTTGCGGGACATGTTCTCTGACAAAAAAAATTACGCATAAGAAGAGTTGTGATGACATCCTAGTACAACTTGGCTCCACACATTCATGTAGGTCCCCAGAGCAAGTGGAAAGAGGCTTTAGACATTACCAGTGACAGATTTTTGTGGAAACAGCTTGACAGCCGAACGGCACGGGAGGGCCTGAGTCAGTAAGAATAGCTCATTAGGTTTTGAAATAAAAAAATTTTAATAGCAGTAAAATGCACTGTACATACCTCAAAATATGCAATTTGTTGGCTTTCAATACCAGAAATAGTGCATGGCGGCGGGGCTCCGCCCCGCGCTGGGGGAGCTTCTAGCGCTCCCCCAGACCCCCATGCTGGCAATGGCGGGGAGTCTACAATTTTCCCACTAACTTCTGGAAGAACCTATTTTAGGGCACAATAAGCTTTTTCCGAAAGAATGATGGGTCAAACCAGTCTACATTTGTGTGTTTTTGAAGCCCAAAGGCGGTGATTGCCGAACTGTAGATTACATCTCTTAATTTCTCCCATCTGATAGAGATGTCTTCTTCATCACTTTACGAGGGGATTGAACTGTTCAGGAGCTCGCCAAAGAGTGCACACTTCTCTGGGTCACCTACACGGTTGACGTTAATTCGCCTAGTTCTAGGTTGAGTGGAAGTATAAGCCTTCTTGAGAAGTAGTTTGATTTTGCTTAGCACTAGTGAATGGTCTGAGTTGCAGTCCGCACTATTGTATGAACGGGTGTGGATGACACTTTTCAGATCCATCCTTCGGGTGATGCAGAGGTCAAGCTGGTGCCACCTTTATGAGCGTGGGTGCTGCCAATAGACTTTATGGCGTTACTTGCCAGAGAAGAATGTATTTGTTACACACAGTGAGAGCTACAGAACTCGAGTATTCTAGGGCTTTGTTCTGGTTTTCCTTGCCAGTAGAATGTATAGTTGCTTTCTGTAAGAGATCCACTGTCTGCCAGTCGGGTTTCTTGCAGGCAGGCCACATCAATGTTTAGTCTGCTGAGTTCTCTGTCGATGATAGCTGTTTGACGCATGTCGGTAACGAGTTTAGGGTCAGTATATCTCTTGTCTGTCCTATGGCTGTGTGAAGCGTCTAGTGTGGTAGCTTGACTTGTTGCCACCGCTGGCTAGCATCTGTGAAAGGGGAGCAATTTTGTAAGTCTCTCTTGCCAGTACATAGCCTCTGCACAGCAAGTCCTATGCAGTACCTCCTCGTGGTGGCAGATGGAAACTGAGGCTGCGAAGCCTCAGGCTAAACTGCAAGGGTCTCGGAGGAGGTTTGGCCCCAAGATGTGAGGCAGGCATGGCCCGTCGGCGTGCGGACACGCCCTGTTGCCCACAAACCAAACCCCTAGCTATAGGTCAATAGCCGCACTGCCTTGCGTGTGTCCCTGTAAGGTCTAAGGCTAAGTCTAAGGCTAAGTGAGTATTATAAACCCTAACAGAAAATCCGGTCCTGGACCCCCGTAGGCGGGGGGACAGTAGTAAGACTATTGCTCTCTGGCAAACTCCTGCAGCCACGTGTCCCCAAATTGTGATGGCTCGCCATCCCTTTGGACCCGGTCAGTATAGAAGAGAGGCGTGTTCTGACGTGTGGGCAGCCCAGCACTCGCAAATTTACCGCCCAGGCTTCCCCCCAGCAATGTAGAGGTCACTCCATCTCTGACAGTAATGTCTTTGAAAAAACACGGAGAGTGATAGTTACCGGTGATAGGTTCCTAGCTGATTGGTGTAAGCTGGAACGCCAGGGACCACTCTTGACGGTAGGAGGGGCTTTTTAGCCTCACTGGATGGGTATACTGCCTGCCTTAAGCCGAGCAGCCCTCGGACAATAAAGTGCTATCCCGCCACAGCTTGCCGCACCACTGGGTGCTTGGTTCTGAGACAAAATCAAAAAGCAAGCTGCTCACCCGCACCTGCAAATACAATATCTTTTATAGGTAAGTGATTTTTATTTATACTTCGTCGTTAAAGGAAGTTGTTGTTTTACATAGTCATAGTCTTGTGTCCCAGAAACAAACCAAACCAATATAATATATGACATGTTAACAGCCCATTTATCATTTAGATCTAGAAATTCGAAGTCTACTTTCAAAATCTGGAATGTAATGTAGAATACATTCTAGATCTAAAATTAACTACGAAACATTAACATTAAGACTTTACAGCTGGATATAGTCTAAAAGTCGAGATGAACTAGAGTAACTTACATCTATCGAACACCTTCGTATTAAGGTACTTATCGAACACCCCATTGTATTTTTTAAAATTTTTCCTTTATTTCGATGATTATGACGAAACTAGTCAATTCCTATTGTGCATCATCCATTTCTTTATAGTTAAGTTATATTTAGTTTCATTTTCACCCGAGGATTATTGTTTTACTTATATTCAAAGTGCATTGGTAATATTGGTATAAAAATTTCACTTTTTTTTACCTCTTGGGAAGAGTGAAGTGAGTCTCGGGTTAAGGGTATTTTTTAATGCCAATGATGCTTCAGCTCAACAAAACCTATATAATACGCTTCTAATTAGGCTGAGAAATATTTGCAACTATGTTTTTTAATGTGTCCTTTGCTACCTAAACATGAAAATTGAGGTTTAAAAAGGGGGTGTTCGATAATAGCTGTTTTTATATAAGCAATCTCAGCTTCGTAACATATCGAACACCATTTTAATGTTAAAAATAAACATCAAAGGGATATAACCCAAAGAAGACAAAATATTTAAATTATATATTTTTTAATTGTTATTTTTTAAAATAATGTAATGCAAAGTACAGATATAAATTAATCATGTTACAATTTGTATCAGCTATTTGTGGTTTACCGTAAATGTGTTATTTTTTTTAAGTAAATAGATTTACATCGATATGCACTAATTGTACCCATTTTAAAAGCTTGTTTTTAGGACACATATAGCTTGATGCTAATTACAAAGCATATGTAACTAGCATTTAGTTGTGTGTTGTTGTTTTTTCAGATGCCCCATTCTATTAACTTCTGAATTATGCGTTATAAACCAATACCTAGCGCATGTGCTTGATGTGAAGAGATATTAATAAAACGAAAGGGCAAAGGGGAAGGTATAGAATGTAGATATGGTATTTTGAAATAAAAATGTCTTGGGCAGGTAAAAAAAAAAGGGGGTGGGGAGAAACATTCAAGACACTATATCCAGAGATCATCAATAATTGATCGACCATTAGAATGTGACGGCAGCCTCAAATACATAGAGTCAGTTGTGCTTCTCGATCTAGACGTGTGGCGCCGGGTCTATAAAATTATATATATATATATATATATATTATATATATATATATTAATTATATTCTTTTTGCCATAAAGTATGATAAAGCTCATAATGCGCTACAAAGACACTCCTTTGAAACATCACAAATACACAAAATAACAATAACACATTTAACCACTCTCTTATTCTGCCTACACCCCCTTACCCGCGTTTCTTCTTACACAATTCCACTCTCCAACATTCTCACTTTTTCAGTGCAATGTAACAACGTAAATTTCAAGACTCAAATCTAAACGCAGCCACAAGACTAACACACAACAAAAAAAAAAATGGTCAGTGATAGCGTAACACACAGGTGTAAACCAGGCCATCAACACAGTCCCAAAACATTGTTCAAGTTGTAGTAAGAACAATGTTGAGGGGAAAGGGGGAGGAGCCATCTGTCGAGTATCTACGGTCAAGCCGCTAATTAGGTCACAAACAGTAGGCATGATAGATACGTAGTATATATAGAGATATGCTGTTTGTGTGTGTGTGTGTGACAAATACTAAGCGTGCTCTAAAATACGTTGTTTTTTTTTTTGGTCAACCAGGTGGTTTAGGGAGGGCGGATCTATCTAAATCTATAGGTAACACAGCTCACAAGCTACCATAGCTTTTCAGCCCCCCCCCCCCCCCACGCCCCGATCGGAAAATATCTAGCACTGACTTTTGGGCTGTTACATCCACTGAGCGTGCTAGATCGGCGGCTAGTTACGTAGGGCGGCGTACGGTATGTTTTGTTTTTAGGTCAACCAAGTAAACTGTTGTGTCCTGCAATGACTTGGGGAGGGCGGGATTATCTATTGGCTACCAAAGCTTATTAGTCTCTCCCCCAAATAAATAATATCTGGATTTATTAATGGCCTTATATCTCAAAATAACTTAGACCTAAATAAGTACTGGTACGGTAATGCGTTACTTGGCTTAGCACCGTCAGTTTTTAAGCATAGCTGATCACTGATCAGTGATAGATTCCTTCGATGTGGAGCATGTGAAAATGACTAAAATCTGTTTGTCTTGACATGGCGTAAAAAGAAAATGATATAAATAAAAAAATATAGATTATAACACTTTTGAAACACCATACTTTTCACAAAATTGTAAGATTATAACACTTTTAAAGCACCATACTTCTCGTGTGTTCGATAAGTTCTTATTATGTTCGATAAGATAAGATAAAGGTAAAACAGTGTTCGATAATTTAAGCCTTTGAAAGCATCGACCTGACCCATATTTAACTATGAGTAGTAATAGAATAAAACATGTCTACTTTTTAAGAAAAATGGATGAGGAATTCATAGATACAATCAGTTTTTTTCTAGGTCTAATTTTTACACAATATTACAAACATAAAAAATGTCGGCGACTGAGCTTAACTTGCTCGATAAACGTAAGTTACTGTAGATCTAGATCTAGGACTAGATTCAGATTGACTTAGACTTAGTCGTTAGAATAGATCTTTAAATTTTAATCTTAGAGTAGTTCGAGTGTTACGTGTAGACTGTCTAGTGTCTTAGTTAGACTAGTCTTACACTTACTGAGTCTTAGTATTTATAATTTATTTCTGGATTAAAACTCTAGATACTTGTGTTATTCTAGATTCTAACTACAGTACTACTATAACTATAATACTAATACTATACAATATATTCTATATAAGTTATTATAAGTAAGTATAATTTAGATTCAATTCTAGTACTTACTAGTAGATTTAAGATTAGACAGAATAGAATATAGATCTATCAAAAAATATCATCTATGTATGTAGAAATGTAGACATTGTTACTGTAATGTAGAGTAGATCTAGTAGACATAGATCTACTTTCACTTTCAAAACTGAAAAAAAAAAAATTGGAATTTCCATTGGCATTTTTTATTTGGTTTTGGTTAAAAATAGAATATGAATAGACTCCCCAACACTACAACAGCTTACTAGTAATTAAAATTAATTAACAATATCAATATGAATTGGCTTTATTCTTTAAAATACTTAGACTTTAGAGAGTAGATAATCTTATCTAGATCTTCTATCTATATTATTCTATATATTATAATCTAATCTGGATCTAGACTCATTTCTAGAGTAAAATTTTAGATCATCATCATGATCATAATCATCTCAGGTTCAGGCATCTGTTATTATTATTTAAATTACTAAAATATAGAATCTAGAGTCTAGTAAATATAGAATATCTAGAATCTAATAGATAGATTCTTATACTTATAGACCTTCTCTCAGTGAGCTACTCAATTGTCTCAATATCTAAATCTAGACTAGATTAAAATTTATATTTAAATCTAGATTTTTAGTAAACTAACTTAGATCTAGCTCTAAGTCCTTTTATAAAAATAAGGTTTAGCTTTATATAGATCTATTCTATAGACTCTAAGTAAGTCAATCTACTATTGGAGATCTAATCATATTCTAATTTGAGTAAAATAAAATAGATCTACGCAGCTAGTCATTTTTTTGTAGTCAACACTATATATGGAACTTAACTGTTAAATCTAGATCTGTATTTTATATTTTTATTATTAGAATGTAGATAGAGATATACAGATAAAATATATATTGTAGATCCATGGGCCGCTGCGAGAGGTGTGGCTGCCTGCATGCGAAATTTTAAAATGCTGCCCACTCCCCCTTTTTTATTTCTAGAAAAAAATCCATTAAGAATGAGCTGGACACTGTACTTAAAGTATTTTTTGTTTAAATCCATTTTTTGTATACTGTTCCTTTTCATCGTTTCATATTGGCATCATTGTTGTGTCCCTCGAGTACAACTAGGAAGTAGGAGCCATGCAATATGAACAATTTCGAATATACGTGCATTCAGAAATCTGATAATCTGGTTCTTTTTTATAAACATTAAAAGACAACTCACTTATATTTGCGACAATGAATTTTTATATTGATGAGCAGGTATAATTACAATGAACAGTGTAAATGATCATGATCTATATACAATTTGTGTTGTTTGTTATTGTAAGTTGAAGTATAATCAGAAAAAAAAAAGATTTGAAATTAAATGTTATTGACGGTGGAACTTTTTCAATGTTCCATTAAGTTTCATAATAATTATGACGATCTTATGTGCATTGTATCCACAATCATCCGTCTGCTTTATTTTTTTTTTTTTTATTTGTTTTGCCTATGTAATTTTAAAGTGTTGAGGCAAGTTTCCTTTTTCTCGTCATAAGAAGAGAGAATATATATAAAAAAGGTCAATATTGATATGTTTTCTTTCAGAATGCCATATTCATCATAGTAAAAAAAAGTCAAGGGTCATATTAAGTCATATTAAGTTTACTAATAAAGAAACAGCCCTGGTCAACAGTATTATGCTATGGACATTTAAGGTACATATAGCGCACAGACGTCTGTAATGGGCGTTATCTTTTTTAAGTTAGACGTCTCTGTTGCTGATTTTTTTTCACACCAAAGCCGTCACTATAATGAAGTGCAATAGGAAGAAATTTGACCATTCTGAGACAAAAAAAAAATCCAGAAGAATCATATCAAAATGTTTGACCCTTTTTTTTTTAATACGCCTCTTACAAAAAAAACAGTCTATACATTTGACAAGGTCTTATTAGGAGATGAAATGACGTCTCTTACTAAAGATATTTTAATTTTTATAACATTTTTTATAATGTTATTTTACTAACATTCAGACATTGATTAATAACTACAATGAAAATAAAGTATTTTTTTTTCACCGCTTCTTTCCTGCTCCATAACACCCCTTTTTGTCAGGACATTGTGCCCCCCATCCACCTCCAATAAGAGGAACTCGCCCATCCAGAGCAGTGTTTCCCAAAGTGGAGTACGCGTACCCCCAAGGGTATGGGAAGACTTTGGAGGGGAGTATGCATTGCTATGCTGTTTTTTTTAAATACCCATTTATTATGTTCTTTTAAGTGTAGTTGAGGATCGAGGTGTACTCTATATTACAAAAATTATAAAAGGGGTACACATAGTTCAAAAGTTTAAGAAACACTGTCCTAGAGAAACGCTGCAGTAAATATACAAATGATCAATAAAACTGAATTGTAGTAAAAATAATTCAATACAGAATACATGTACCATTTTTTAAAAATAAAACGCTAAAAGGAGATTTAATTACCATTAAATATAAAGTAGATCTATTATTAATGTAAAAAAACAACAGATATCGTTTGTAACTTATTTGAATAAGTTTTACTATGAAATAGCAGAATTAAAATGTATTTTAAACTAGAGCACAAAAGAACTTAATGTAGATCACCCAAAAATATTCTATGCTAAACTAACAGCCATTGATAATAAGTGATAATAAAAGTGGAAATGTTTTAACAATGGCTTTTTAATTACCGGTACTAGATCTACTTACAAGGCAGGCTATTTGACTCAAAACAGATATTACAAACAACCCGCAAAAATTCAAGGCCAGAATTGAGTAGGTGCCAATGGAAAAGCCCATGGGAATTCACTCGCGCGCTGCTATATTTTGTTCTATTTTTTAAAATTATTTTCTAAAGTTTCCAAAGTTTTTTTTTCTAGGGATAATGGAATAATAAGAATTTATAGAAAATATTTAATTTTTTCTTAATTTACTAAATTAAAAAAAAAAAAAAGTAACTTTGGAATAATGATTTGGCTGCCCCTTAAATTCATTGCACAGTAGGTAGCAGCGGCCCTGTGTAGATCTATAATCTGTTTATTTACTGTAAAAAAATGTTTGTAAAATGTTTTACATGTTTCTGATATTCCTTGAGAATTGAAGATAATCTACTTTCTAGTCCAATCCTCCCGCAGGATGATGGGGGATAACAGCAGGCAGGGTATGAACCCCAGTACCATCAACATGACCTAACTATAGTCTAGCACAGATAGCGAGATTTGCCCTTGTGGAGCATCACCAGTGAATGCGGACCATCTATCAAGAGGCCCAAACAAGACACTGGCCTCAAAACTCCCCTATAGAACAAAAACTATATAGAGAGTTGCCAGGTCTAGTAACCACTGTGCAGCTCATTGAAGATATAGGACTACTTGTTTGAACCCTCCAACATATAAATGATATATTATATAACTGAAGTAGCATACTTGACTAGTCCCATTAGGCTGGTATTAGCTCAGTAGTATATTCTAAAAAATGTATTTGATGAATATCAATTTACATGCTATACATGGACAATAATTTTAAAAAAAGCAATGAAATACATTTTGCATCATATTTACTGAAGTGTTAAAGAACACAGGGTCATTTAATATGAATGCTGCCTGGTCATGTGGTATGCTTTATAGAATATTGTCTATATAGTCTAAGGTTTGAACCCTGCCCACTGCCGTCCTCCTAGAAGTATGGGCTAGACAATAATCATTTTCAAATTTCAGATTGAACGTCTATAAATTTGCATATCATGAGGCTAAAGCCAAACTATAAATCATTGGTGCATCACAAAAATTGCTTGACATTTTTTTTTAATGTGTAAAAAGAAATGTAAAGGTGCAATGCTTACATCATATATTTTGAAACATAATGTAAATGTTTCTAACATATATTTCTAAAACTTAATACACATTTTCTTCTAATTTAGGTCAACATTTGTACAGGTTGTTCGTATTCATGATGATTACATCCAGTAATACAACTTGTGGAGCCAAGGAGGAAGGAGAATTAACAGATGATGACTGTGATGAGAACTCAACTGAGCCAAACAAACAAAGTCAACAGTCTGCTATCTTAAAAGATACTCCCATTAAAAAGAACTCCTCCAAATATGATCCTAGCAATGATCTGAATCATTTTAAAACCAAAAGAAGAGATGGAAGAAATAGGCGAGCAGAGTCTGGCAGAAGCTGTGGCAATAGACACAGGCAGCATGAGTCGGGACAAAAAATACAGGCAGAAATTCCTCAACAGTCTAAAAGTATCCTTTTTGCAATGACAGACTTTTTCTTTCTCTGATCCTTACACTTTTTGTGATTGTTGAAACCTGTCTAACGTATGACAGAAAAAAACAACATCTTCAATGAATTAATTTTTGTTTCTAATGACTAATGATTTTTTTTAACATGATTACTATGAAAAGGAATTTTTCTCTCCTATTTTAAACAATTATAAACTCCAAAATTTATTTTTTTTCTGCTTAGTCTTAATAAAACTTGGCATAGATGTTCCTTAGATCATTTGAAGTGAACATTCATGTTTGACACAGATCTAAATTCAATCGACTATATCAATAATACCCAAACTAAGGCTCTCAGGCTAGTTTCCTAAAAAAACCTTATCATATAAAAACATTTTTTTTTTTGGAATTTTCACTTGAACATCATTTGTGTTTCTTTGTAATGCTATAAAAATAATGGGACTTACATCTACATCTGCTTCTGTGTCTCTTAGCTTGTAGAAGTTTGAATATATAAGTGGTACAAATCTTGTTTTTTCTTTATTTGTTGAAATGATATTCCCTTAACATTGCAAATGATTCTGTACTGAATAGTTTTTAGTGAACCAAAATATTTGTATTTTGTCATCCCTCAGTTTGACAACCTAATCTTTATAATGTTAGCCTTAATAAACTCAAGTGTGGCAAAAGCGGCGTTTTAGAGCCTCCTCTGTTCGGCCTTTATCTCCATTAAAGGTCACAAAAGTTCTGCCTCCTAAAATCAATGGATCTCCCAAGTCAGAACATGGTGATGATTTGATTGATTGTACAGAAGATGAGCTAGTTCTAAGACAGGCTCTAATACAAGATCAGTTAAAACATTTGGAGGAAGAGGAGAAAGCCTTTGGAAATCATGGTAAAAATAACAATGTTGTGAACTAAGCATTGAATATCTTTCATTTAAACAGTAACCAAAAAAAAACAAAAACATCCTGCACATTGATTGGTTCAAATGTGATTTAATCAAGTTAATTTCAGTGAGAATTTTTTTTTAACTTTTAAAACTAACTATATACATAGTTTTTTTTTTCAAAAATTGATTATTTTTATTTTTTAGCTAAACTCGACACAAGTCAAACAAATGTCAAGGTGTCTGAAAAAGCTGATGCCTTTGATGAAGGTAGAGCTTATCCAATTGTAATACATCAAAGCACACTTTTGAATGAGGAGGTGAAAAAAAAAATATTTTTTATATTTAGGGTTTTTGTTTTTAGCATGAAATGTAACTGCTTGCTGAAATAGATACATAACAGTGTTCTTTCATGGCTGAACAGTTTTGGTGTGGGGTGTTCTAGTATTTGAAATTCATAGATTTACTCAATGCAAAATAAGTTCAGGCCTCTGACAGAAATAGGTCATTGTGCTGGTCAACACTTGAATAAAATACTAGACTCTGGAACTAAGGAACTCACTATCTTATCCATAGTAAACATGATTTATTTATGAAAAGCGTAACTTGTCAAGAAAGCCAAAGAAATAACATTTATAAATATACTTAAAAATAGACTTTCTATTTACTGTAAATCTAGAAATCAGCTTTTAAACTGTTTTTGTGAAATGTTTTTTGTTCTGAAATCATTATGCACCTTTCTGTTTATTAGCACTGTCCTTGTTTATTCAAGATTAAAAAATATCTTATCATGGTAATACTATTGTAAACTGTTACTTTTCAAGTTGTTGACATATTTTAATTGGGGCACGACAAGGCCTAAATTGTGCCGATGTGCCAAAAAACAACAACAAAATATCGACATATTTTAATTTAAAAAAATGTTAAGATCCTAATCACAAAATTTCCTAAGTGGCTAGACACATACATAAAAGACTAGGTTTAAAAACAAATTGTTTGTATTGAACAGACAGAGAAATATATTGTCATTGAGGATGAAAAAAGTGATGTTGAACTGAGAAGATTAGCCCTTGCTACAAGTGAAAGGCACAACCGTAATTTAGTTTCACTCAGAACACCAACTGTAACAGGTAATTTTTTCTTTGTTACAGAATAATGCAATTTTTTTCCCCATATTTCATGTACAGATAAATTGACACTTTTTAATCACTTTTTAAAGTGGCCTCGATGTATACATGCTCATGCATGTTTAAATATTAAAATACATTCAAGAAATAGTCACCATGGATTGTTTGCATAGAAAAAAAAGACTTACAGATTTTTTAATACACTTGCGTAAATTTATTTGATTAATGTCTATTCCCTTTTTTATTTTTATTTGTAGAATGTAGGGTAGGCTTAAATTGTACTCTAGTATAGTAATGAGAAAGCTGAAATTGCGTTTTTTTATTTTTATAAAAGTACCTCTTTAAGACCTTGCAATCTATACGGCAGATGATGTAAGTCATGTGTTTCTTATGGTCGAAGGTTAACGAAAGTGTCATGTGGCCTTTCCTATGATCAACTTCCTTTAATTTCCCCAACTAAATTCAGGTAACCATTAGAGTTGAGTGAAATTAGGGGCGTCCTAAAAATCTGGAAATTCAAAATTCAGTCTTCACCAAGATTTGAACACCTCTCAGTTTGGAAGTAAAGTGCTTTACCATTTAGTTTTGTTTAAAATCTCGAATTGTTCTTTTTAGTTGTTTATTTTATACCCTCAAAGTCTTAAGAGAATATCTTATCACAGCATAACTAAATCTATAATTTCTTGACATATATGTACTATTCTTTGAAGTGCATCTAACCTTCAGTAATATGACTATTTCTGTGACACTCCCACAGTCCCATAACTGTCCAGCTATCATGAGTCAACTGTATTTGAGATTGAATTGGTAAAAGAAATGTCCATATATTTTGTGTACAAGATTTTGTGAATAAAAACAACTGGCATGTGTGTCACTGCTTTGCAATAAATATTGTTAGTGTTTCTTTATTGACTAAGTGAGCTTAGGAACTATCTTTGTGCTGTTGTAGGTTATGTTGACTTAGAGACAAGAGCTGTAGATGCCACAGAGGTGATTGATCTTGTCAATGAGGAAGAGGAGGAGAAAAAGAAGATACAGAGTGGGACCCAACTTTGTCAAGACAAACCTAAAATGAAGACGAGGCGTAAAAAAGATATGTCAACTAAAGGTCAATCAGCAGTCAAGTCAAGAAGCAGAAATGACCTCAGGTCCACTGTCCAGAGAGTCAACAAAGACAGGCAAAAGAAGACTAAAAGAGGTAAACATTGTATTGTGTGTGGAGATCAAAGTGTACGTTTAGGGGCCATTCCCTTAGATCAGGCTTTCCTGAACTTTCAACAAAGATACTTGTCATATACAGTATGCTACTTCACATATCTAGGAAGTGTGATTAGCTAATACAGTTAAAGCTACACAGCTAGGAAGTGTGATTAGCTAATACATTTAAGTTACACAGCTAGGAAGTATGATTAGCTAATACAGTTAAGTTACAAAGCTAAGAAGTGTGATTACAGTTAAGTAATAACATTAACAAGGTTAGTTAATTTTTTCTTCAATCTAGTAGGAGAGAGCTACAAAAAAATAACCTCCAAATTCTTTTTTGATTTTTTTTTTGCTTATCAATAATTCTGTTTTGTTTGCTGTAAGTCCATTAATTTGGTTAGGTGTCCCAAATCTGTGAAATATAAGGTGGCTGACTTCTGATACAAATTGTATATAATTTGTGCAGATGCTGCAAAAACTCCATTATCTGAGCACATGTCTAAGAGCAGTAGAAAGTTGGATGAAGGTGCTTTTGCAGAAAAGTGTGAGCATTTGAGATTATTGGCTCAAAAAGATCCAAAACTAGCCATTGAGCAGTTTTCAAAACTTATTAATGACAAAGAACAACAGATTTCAGTCACTGGAACCATGAAGGACTTTAAGGTCTGTTTCTTTTACAAGTCTAGCTTCTTAAAATAAACACTTAAAAGCTTATTTACTGTAATACTGAAATAATAAATTCTGTTTATAGTTTTTATAGTATGTTGTTCAGCTATTTTATGATTAGGTATTTAATGTATTTGATGAATTTTTTTTTCAGAGGCAAATGAAAATTCCAGTTTTAAGTGAGAAGTTTAATTTTCACAGCCATAAATTATTTCCTAAAAAGAACCTAGATTTAAAAAGTAAATTTACAAGGAAATCTCTTGATAGGAAATCTGGCCTAACGGAGGACAACTATGATGAAGTGGCAATGGAGATAGAGAGTGATGCAGAAAAAGATGGTATTTATTGATTCTATTCACTGCATTAAAATTTTTAAACTAAATTTCCTGTTTAAATTTTTGCATTTTTCTGAAGAGTTTAAAAAAGTTTCTTTTTGAAATTGTTTGAATAAAACTTATTATTATGATACTAGATTAGGGCATTTTAAGGTCAGAAGATCAATAATTGTTTAAAAGCGTACCTGGACTTTATGAAAGTGAAGTCCATTAATCTTGTGCTGTTCTCTGTAGCTTTTTCAATAGCATGTAATAGAAATATATTTGTGTACTGATGCCTTGACTTCACAGATTCTCTCTAAATGTTAGTCTTTTTGTGTCTGTTATGTATTGATTTATTGATGAAGTCTTATAAGACTGTGAATCATAGGTGACCTTTTCAGCAGCACTTAGAGTTTATTATGCTCTAGATCAACCTTTACCATCAATTCTGTCCCACATGCTTTCAGTGACTGTACATTATCAATCTTTAGTGTTGGTGCTTTGTGTGCAACTGTGTCTTTTAGTTGGCACTAATTTCTTGTCTCGTCTTTGTGCTTATTTTTAGATTGACTCTCTGCTCCCACAGATAACTTAAGGATATTATCTAATCTTAATATTATCTAGTATTGGATTTTAATTATAAGGAGAAAAAAAATTTCAAGTAAATGTTCTATTAAGACCTCTACACCTAGTTTTGCATTGATAATGTTAACATTACAGTAGTCATTATAATTTAATTGATTTCACCAAATTACATCTTTTGTTTGTCTGGTGAGATATTTCTTCTTACTGAAGATTTGTCTAATCTGCTTTGTACCATTAGAGCTTTTACAGAGCTCAAAAGTCATTTTACACTTCATTGCACAAAAAAACATTTTATTTATTTAGTGTAAATACAAGTTTCATTATATTCTATTGAGGGAATTTTTTTGTAGCATAAAAATCTTTAAAAATTCTCTTCAACTCATTTTAGCTCAGTGTGCTTATATATTAATTGTTTAGGCTTTCATATGAAATACTGTACTCATCCTTAATCTTTTGACTCAGTACAGTGTTTCCCAAATTGAATAGATGTTCCGCGAACTACTGAAATAATAAAATAGTAGACCACCAGTTGAATTAATCTCTCTAAAAAAATAAGCAAAGTAGTCTGCTAAATACTCAGAATGTGCCAAGTGTTCTGTTAAGGAAAAAGTTTAAGTTTGGGAAACACTGAATTAGTATTATTATTATTGTTATCAGGTCATTACTTTTGATATACTAATGATGTTTTAGTTGGGAGTTACAAAATTTAAACTTAACCCAAGTATCAAAATATAGCAATAACTAGAAAACTAAACATGTAGACATTTATATTTTTATATAATTCTATAAATCCCTTTTTTTTTCTGGGTCTACTGAAATATGTCATTGAACTCTTCTCCTTAAAGGTTTTCAATTGTATTGTCTCCTTCTATAGTCTTCCATGTTTTTAAATGTATGTAATGGACAACCTTTATCTTCCCCATCCTATGATCTCATTGACTATGCATTTGACTTTTTTTTTCAGAGCATCCTTCACCTTTAGATAACCTCCAACTTGGAGAAGACTTTATGCAAGCCATGCAGCCATTATTGCCTTATGTGAGTTTGATCCATCAATTTTTTTTTACAGAGCATATAATTTTGTTTTCTAGTTGCTTCTTCTAAATCACTATCATACACTGATAAAAAGTATGCAAACTGCTACAGCATTTTCTGTTACTTGGACTCATGCTGGGCTTAAATATCTATCTGTAGAAAGGGCATACTTTTGAAAAGGTTAGTTTATGGCTTATCGAGGTTGGCTGTCTTCTCGAATAGAATAAATATTGTTACGAATCTCACTATCCAGGCTCTCTGCAAACTGCACCACACGACACCACAAGTTAAAGAACTTGACAACTCAGGGCTCCAAAGTAACGTAAAACTTTAATAGTTATAAATAACAGCCAATACTGTACTATTGGCAACCCGTACACTGTACAAATATCTCTTCGATAACACTGTTCCGCCGTATCAACTCTTGCACTGGCCTCTCCGTCTCGTTCCGGGCTTGCACTGGGTTCAACAGTTCAGAGCTGATTTCACACACTAGGCTCGTTGTGTCAGACTCGATCGCAGACCAAGATCAAGACGCCAGTCGTCTCAACTGTACTTTACAGTACTCCGCACGGAACCGTCGTAATGCTCCGTACAGAGCCACACCGTTGAACTGTGCTGTAGTCGACCGTGTTCTGAACCCCTGCCAATAACCGTCTTGACTGGACACCTCCACTCTTTATATAGGGTCCCTACTGGCCTTCTAGAACCGGACGAAACATCGCTCGACGTTTCTAGCTTCACCACATGACTACATCCCTCGTGACTCTCCTGAGCTCTGTTCACGACAGTGATCCTTCCCAAACCGTCCTGTTGACACTCGACTCGGCTGACCGACGTAACTCGTCACGGTTGACCGCGCGTCTAGCGCTGGCCTTGGGCGATTTGCGTCGGCTGTCTACACTCACACCACTACCCCC
>JAZGLO010001285.1:0-30187 GCA_036873155.1 Biomphalaria sudanica | reverse complement strand
TTTTCCTTGTCAATAAAAACAACAACGCAAAGTAAAGCAATATATAAATATAAATCCAGAAGTGGAGAGAAATGAGTTGCTATGTTCGTATGTGTTTCTAGCGCCATCTCGACCTTCACATTCACATTTTCTGAATAGATGTTTATTTTTATTAGTTGATTTTTTTTTAATTCACAGATGTTTTCTTTTATTGAATAGATGAACAATACTATTCAGGGGCGTAGCTAGGAATTTTTCGTCGTTTAGGGACCCTGGGGGGCTTGACCTCTTTGGGGGCCCCTGCTTGTAGCACAATATTTTATTTGTATTGTAAAAAACACTCTTTTTGGCCCCCCGCCCTTAAGTGGGAGGCCGGAGGGATTTTCAAATTCCCCCTCTTTCCCCACCCTAACTACGCCACTGATACTATTGCATCCGTTTTCTTGTCCACAAATTTTTTTTAATTGGAAGCTAGGACGGCGATATATGTAAAAGTGACCTTATCCGATTTGACCTATAGTTGTATGTATCTTAACATCATCTCTCTCTCCCAAGACTCTCTCTCCAAAATCTTAGTTGAGCAGTTGAAGGTCAGTATCTAGACACACACACACACACACAAGCATGCACCTACATCTACCAATGATATTTTTTTATTGAGGTGTGGGGGTCGCCCTCATTCATTTGACCATTACTGGACGATACTCTCCAACAAATGTCCCTGCCCCTCACCACGCAGTCGAAAACCTGCTATTAAATGAGACCACAGGTCACTTCGGGTCAGCTTTTCTTGGACTGATGATAGTTATTTTGTAAATAGAGGGAATGACACACGTAGGTCCTATTTCTCTCTTACCTCCCTCTTCTCTCTCTCTCTCTCTCTCTCTCTCTCTCTCTCTCTGTTCTCATCCTCTTTTTGTCTTTCTCGTTGGTTCCTTTCCTCTCTATGTCGTTGTATCGTTTGATCCTCTTTCTGCCTCTCTGTGGCTACATCACTTAGAAGTGTATGGACAAGATATAGCCTGAAATAAAGTTTGAAAAAGAAAAGTCTTATAGAATTCCTAAAGCTCTTCAATCTCTTCAAGTATCGCTGTAATAGGATCTCATCCAGAAGTGCCATTACCGCGTCTTGAATAATGTATGGCTGTACACATATACACACTCATATATATATATATTTATATTGCACACCAGAAACAGATTTGACTAAAATATCCCCTTATCTCAAAAGAGTTTATCTAGCATATAATCTAGCACACATGGTCTATACTTTTGGCACTTCTGCAATTGGGCACTGGAATAACAACAGTCTTCATCAAATAAAAAACATTAGGCCTATACCCTTAAGAACACATATTTGATCTAGTTTTTTTTTTCCGCAGCTCAACATCAATATAGTGTGCATGTATCTTCGGTGTCTAAAGAAGAGTACAAACCAATTGCCACTTTTCAGCTAATGTGAAATTTTAAAAATAGACAAAAACATAGTTTTATAATTTATTGCTTTAATTTTCTTTTTTTCAAAATTGGAAGCGTAGTATAATTAGTGAGAAACATGATTTTGAATTAGTGAGTTCCAATCCTACTTTTGTGTACGGAAACATTCTTGGGCAGACAGACGGACAAACAAGTGAAGGTCAGTATAGAAGTGTATTAAAAGCATTTAGCGTTGAATCCAGTAACCCCACGCTACTTCGAGGTTCATCGTTCGTGTACTCGCCACTTCGAGGTTCATCGTTCGTGTACTCGCCACTTCGAGGTTCATCGTTCGTGTACTCGCCACTTCGAGGTTCATCGTTCGTGTACTCGCCACTTCGAGGTTCATCGTTCGTGTACTCGCCACTTCGAAGTTCATCGTTCGTGTACTCGCCACTTCGAGGTTCATCGTTCGTGTACTCGCCACTTCGAGGTTCATCGTTCGTGTACTCGCTACTGTGTATTTACAAGGATGTTTATGCAAGACCATTCTTTATAGCTCGTGGCCACGTCCTACGGACCTGTGGTCTCCACTGCCCACAGGTTGTGACGTTGCACGTCATTCTTTAGGCCTTCTATGAGGATTGGTCTCGGTTTATGGCCGCTATAGCACGGAAAAACGAAGTAAACCGTGAGAGATGAATACCATGAATATTTCATTCAATACATGTCAACTTCATACAATTCTTCTCTATTTGTTGCTTTTAGTATCAGGAGTGGATGAGAATGGGAGTATACTGAGAAGGAGAGAACGCGAGATATGGAGAGAGAGAAAATAGAGAGAGAAAGAGAGAACGTGGAGAGGAAAAAATTGGGAGGAAGAAAGTGAAAGAAAGGTGGGAGAAACTTGAAGAAAGAAGAGGTAGAAAGGAAGATTGAAAGAGGAAGTGAGTGAGAGAGAGAGGGGGTGAAATTGTGTGTGTGTGTATGAAAGAGAGAGAGAGAAAGGAGAGCAATGTTGTTAGAAACTTACAACATAGACTAATTACAAAGAAGCAAGAAAGAATTAAGAGTACAGTTATTTTTTTTTATAAAGAACAGATAGGAATTAGCGAGACAGAAAGAGTGAGAGAGAAAGAGAGAGAGAGAGAGAGAGAGAAAGAGAGAGAGTAAAAGAGAGGGAGGACGGGAAAACTAGAAAAAAAATCATTATTACCACTAAAGAGAACAGATGCAGACAAAGAAAGACTAGAACATCAAAATATGTGTTAGAGAAAGAGAAGAAAGATGGGAGGAAGATGAGAGAGTGAAAAAAGAGAGAGATGAGAAAGTAGTGAAAAGAGAAAGATGAGAGAGTGAAAAAAGAGAGAGATGAGAGAGTAGTGAAAAGAGAAAGATGAGAGAGTGAAAAAAGAGAGAGATGAGAGAGTAGTGAAAAGAGAAAGATGAGAGAGTGAAAAAAGAGAGAGATGAGATAGTAGTGAAAAGAGAAAGATGAGAGAGTGAAAAAAGAGAGAGATGAGAGTAGTGAAAAGAGAAAGATGAGAGAGTGAAAAAAGAGAGAGATGAGAGAGTAGTGAAAAGAGAAAGATGAGAGAGTGAAAAAGAGAGAGATGAGAGAGTAGTGAAAAGAGAAAGATGAGAGAGTGAAAAAAGAGAGAGATGAGAGAGTAGTGAAAAGAGAAAGATGAGAGAGTGAAAAAAGAGAGAGATGAGAGAGTAGTGAAAAGAGAAAGATGAGAGAGTGAAAAAAGAGAGAGATGAGATAGTAGTGAAAAGAGAAAGATGAGAGAGTAGTGAAAAGAGAAAGATGAGAGAGTGAAAAACGATAAAGATGAGAGTAAAAAAAAAAAGAGATAAGAGTACTGAAAAGAGAAAGATGAGAGGGTGGTGAAAGAGAGAAAAAAAACTTGAGCTTCATTTGTTATTTTCCTCTTTCACACGCTCTTGACTCCTCCCTCCATTCCCGGCCCACACCCCAAACTCAAACTTCAGCCATATTGTGTATTCATTGCAGCTTCTATTTAACCAATCGTCCCCTTTATGAAGCGGAAAGCTCAAGTCTCAAAAACATCAGAAGTTGAAATCTCATTTTCTGTGTCATGTTCTGTTAAGAGGCAAACCTTGTTAGGAAGTAGATTTTCTTGGCCCCTAAGAATGAGGCGTGATTGAGGTGTTTAGCCTTGTTAGGAAGTAGGTTCTGTATGCACCAATGAATGAGACGTGACGGAAGTGCTTAGCCAAGAGTTTAAAAAAACAAAAACTTCTTTTATCTCGAGTAGTTTCTTTCTTCTTCTAAAGCAGTCGTCAAATCTAAAGAGTGATCGTATAATACTTCTGGAAAGACAGACTACACTACTTTCGAAGAAAGCTAATCTATATATATAATTCTCTACGTCGCCCAACCATGCGGGACACCACGCACGCTCTCCGACACTCTGACCCTCGATAAAAGTTTAATGGAAAGATAACTCTTTATTTCTGCAAGTCGGAATAGAGTTACCCCACGTAACTTTCGCGGTGACACAGATCGGGGCTCAGAAAAAAAGAGGCGGGGGGAGAAAAAGTAATCTGTCTATATAATTCTGTACGTCGACTAGCCATGAGGGACACCACGCACGCACGCCGACTCTCTAACCATCCTTCCGCCCCCTCCCGTCCGCACCCGCGCCTACCTCGCCTTCCGGGCATTTGCACAGAGTCGTTCGCCCAAACCCACCCCTTTTGGACTACTGTATCTTTTAGGAAGTGTTCACCCGTCACTAAATAGTGGCGTTCGCTACGTCGCGGGTTGGCTAGTAAATATATATAACGCATGTACAGTGATGAGTGTCTTATTTTGTGTATTGTATAGAGTGCTTAAACATGCTCCTAAAGCATTCTTACTGCTTTCAGTTCCATTCTCTTTAGCTAACATATTGGGGAAAAGGTCCATCTGAGAGGTGACGCTTCTTCACCTTCACCTAAACCTTGGTCTGTTGGACCGTTCGGGTACCACACATTCGTCTCTTTCTTTTTCCTTGACCAGAATCTTTTTGAATGACAGGCCCATCCATTCTTTGATGTTGTCTTCCCATGTCCTTCATGTCTTCTTCTTGTTCTTTTCCCTTGGTACTGTCATCTGCTCAGCTAACAAGAATCCATTTCTAAACACGTCTAAGTGATAGTACTCTAAACAGAGAATGTAATTCCATGTAGAGTTAACATATTACCCATATCAGTATTACCCATATCAGTATTACCCATATCAGTATAACCCATATCAGTATAACCCATATCAGTGTAACCCATATCAGTAATACCCATATCAGAATTACCTAAATCAGTATTACCCATGCTATTAAACAGACTACAACACCACCTAGAAACTGGCCTACTTCCGGAGAGGCCATGAGGAATCAGTAAGGGTAGTGGCACGGTTGACATGATATTTGCATTCCGCCAACTCCAAGAGAAGTACAGAGAGCAAAATTCAAATCTCTATACTACATTCATAGATTTGACTAAAGCTTTTGATAATCTTAGTCGTGAAGCCCTTTGGTAAATCATGTCCAAATTCGGCTGACGGATCTATTCATAACAATGGTGAGCCAATTCCATGATAACATGCAAGCAAGAGCCTAAGACAACGGAGACTACTCCAAGCAGTTTCCTGTCTCAAATGGCGTGAAGCAGGGCTGTGTGATGGCTCCAACACTTTTCAGCATTATGTTCACCGCCATGCTGAAAGATGCCTTTCGCACAGGAAGCATTGGAGTTGACATACGATATCGCACCGATACAAGTTTATTCAATGCTCAGAGACTCAAGGCAAGGACCAAGGTAAACTACGACTGCATCAGACCTGCTATTCGCAGATGACTATGCCCTGAACGCCGCAAACGAAGAAGACCTTCAAAAGAGCCTGTCCCTCTTCGCTAATGCCTCACCATTAAAGTAAAAAAGACAGAAGTGCTGCATCAACCTACTCCATATAAATCTGTCACAGAACCAGACATTCTCATTGATGGCCAGAAATTAGCAAATGTTAAAAAGTTTGTCTATCAGGGAAGCACCATATCATCAAACGCCAACCTAGATGAAGGTAGACTTCCGTGTTGCTCGTGCAAGTGCTGCTTATCCACAAAACTGAAAGTCTACGGTGCTGTAGTTCTCCCGTCACTCCTATATGCACCATAGTCCTGAACCCTATATTCCCGCCACACCAAAAAAGATAAACTCCTCCCACCTACGATGTCTAAGGAGTATCCATAAGGTGTGTTGGTCCGACCACATACCAGACACAGAAATCTTAAAGCTGTCCATCAAGGACAGTATCAATGCGACAGTAAAGAGGTCCCAAATTGGATGGGCGGGACATGTAGTCCGCATGTCAGACGATCGCCTTCCCAAGCGACTTCTGTACGGGGAGTTGTGTGCAAGAAAGCGCTCCCAGGAGGCCAATACAAGCGCTACAAAGACACTCTCAAGAGCTCCTTCAAGGAATGCAATATCGACATTCACGGCTGGGAAGCACTAGCTCTCGATCACTCCTCATGTCGTGAAGCTGTGAGTCTCGGAGTCTCAAGATTTGAAGCAAGAAGAGTGGCCAGGGCGAAAGAGCGCCAAGCAAACAAAAGGCTGAGAGAAGAAGCAGGCCTATCTGCAACTGACCTAACCCACCCATGCCACGTGTGAAGCCGGCTTTTTAAATCAAGGATTGGACTTTACAGCCATCTTCTAGTCCATAGGAAATGAGAAATGCGCTCATCTTCGACCACGAAGGAGGAGCTATATTACCCATATCAGTATTACCCATATCAGTAACTAGCCCAAACATATTTTTGAAGGATGAAAGCATGTCGCCAGCATGTTTATACTTCATTTGCATCTAAATGCGTTCTTCGGAATCTATTAAAAGCATTTCTTTCTTAAAACAACCCCATGTTATCTTTTTCACATTATTTAAATTGTTACGTGCCCTAATTGAAACGCTCCATCTTTTTAATTCATCTGAAGAAAGACAAAGATCAACATCGACGATGTAACATAATTAGGAGGTATTAGAAAAATCAAGGCCGGATCATCAATAGAAGAAATTTGAGGCTCCTCCATGTTCGCGATTAAAAAAAACAACAACTAATAATTGTTGACAATGTGAATGTTGTTTTAAATCCAAGAACCTGGACGGACTGCATTAAGACTTTGATGCAGGTAAAATTAAGTCACACGTGGTGCCCCACTCCCCCACCAACCCGAACATTTAATTTTTTCCACTCGTGTTCACGTGATCCGTCGCTAATGAAGCAACACTGACAAGCAAGGGGGGGTAATTGACAGTCAACACTTCAAGACTTGACTTTGAGACAATACATTATAGTGTCAATGTGTGTATGTGTGTGTGCGTGCGTGAATACATTTTTTGCGGGGTTAAAATTACAGGCTGTTTGTCATATTCGATAAAGCCACGTGGTTTTATTTTCATTCTCCTGTCATGTGTGACAGACCTCCTTATTGGCTTGAGACAAGATGACCAGAGGTGTGACAAATGATAATACTCGAGGAACAATTGAAATGTATTGGCTGTGAGAAGCATGACAAATACTACGCCTCTTGTTCTTCTGGGTTCTCATGACCATGAGTTCTAATAAATAGTCCTATATCTGAGATGCTAGGGGCGAGGTGGATGAGTAGTTAAGCGCTTGGCTTTCAACCCTGGGGTCCTGGGTTGGAATCTCGGTGAAGAGTGGGAATTAAATGACGGGATTTTTAGGGCTCCCCTAGGTTCACCCAACTCTTTCGTTGTGGACAGTCAAGGCGGTTGGTCGTTGTGTTGTCCCGCTCGTTCAACGTTGGCCAAAGAAATAGATGACCTTCATATCATCTGCCTTGTAGATCGCAAGGGAACTTTACTTTATATCTGAGAGGAACTCGAAACATTTCAAGTTCAGGCTGCTCTTCATTTAGTCGTGTTTTTCTTCAGAATGTTTTGGGACTTCAAGATAATACAAAATCTTAATTTTGACATTATGCTTATCCCTACCCAGACTGGGCCCGCGCAATCCGTTTCGCATAGGGCCCCGCGATTGCTAGGATCGGCCCTGATTCCTGATTCCTGTTCAGGTCTCGCGGAACACTATGGTTCTGCGGAACACAATTGGGTAAACACTGCTCTAAAAGGTCAATTTTTGTTTAATGACAACGTTTTAGTGGGTAAGTGTCTGAACATCGCACTACTTCAACCTAATATATACAATACAAGATCTCTGTCTCTATGTCTGAACATGTGGCACTACTTCAACCTTATATATACAATACAAGATCTCTGTCTCTATGTCTGAACATGTGGCACTACTTCAACCTAATATATACAATACAAGATCTCTGTCTCTATGTCTGAACATCGCACTACTTCAACCTAATATATACAATACAAGATCTCTGTCTCTGTGTCTGAACATCGCACTACTTCAACCTTATATATACAATACAAGATCTCTGTCTCTATGTCTGAACATGTGGCACTACTTCAACCTAATATATACAATACAAGATCTCTGTCTCTGTGTCTGAACATCGCACTACTTCAACCTAATATATACAATACAAGATCTCTGTCTCTGTGTCTGAACATGTGGCACTACTTCAACCTAATATATACAATACAAGATCTCTGTCTCTCTGTCTGAACATGTGGCACCACTTCAACCTAATATATACAATACAAGATCTCTGTCTTTGTGTCTGAACATGGCACTACTTCAACCTAATATATACAATACAAGATCTCTGTCTTTGTGTCTGAACATGGCACTACTTCAACCTAATATATACAATACAAGATCTCTGTCTCTGTGTCTAAACATGTGGCACTACTTCAACCTAATATATACAATACAAGATCTCTGTCTCTGTGTCTGAACATCGCACTACTTCAACCTAATATATACAATACAAGATCTCTGTCTCTGTGTCTGAACATCGCACTACTTCAACCTAATATATACAATACAAGATCTCTGTCTCTGTGTCTGAACATCGCACTACTTCAACCTAATATATACAATACAAGATCTCTGTCTCTGTGTCTGAACATGTGGCACTACTTCAACCTAATATATACAATACAAGATCTCTGTCTCTGTGTCTGAACATCGCACTACTTCAACCTAATATATACAATACAAGATCTCTGTCTCTGTGTCTGAACATGTGGCACTACTTCAACCTAATATATACAATACAAGATCTCTGTCTCTGTGTCTGAACATCGCACTACTTCAACCTAATATATACAATACAAGATCTCTGTCTCTGTGTCTGAACATGTGGCACTACTTCAACCTAATATATACAATACAAGATCTCTGTCTCTCTGTCTGAACATCGCACTACTTCAACCTAATATATACAATACAAGATCTCTGTCTCTGTGTTTGAACATCGCACTACTTAAACCTAATATATACAATACAAGATCTCTGTCTCTGTGTCTGAACATCGCACCACTTCAACCTAATATATACAATACAAGATCTCTGTCTCTGTGTCTGAACATCGCACTACTTCAACCTAATATATACAATACAAGATCTCTGTCTCTGTGTCTGAACATGTGGCACTACTTCAACCTAATATATACAATACAAGATCTCTGTCTCTGTGTCTGAACATCGCACTACTTCAACCTAATATATACAATACAAGATCTGTGTCTCTGTGTCTGAACATGTGGCACTACTTCAACCTAATATATACAATACAAGATCTCTGTCTCTGTGTCTGAACATGTGGCACTACTTCAACCTAATATATACAATACAAGATCTCTGTCTATGTGTCTGAACATCGCACTACTTCAACCTAATATATACAATACAAGATCTGTGTCTCTGTGTCTGAACATGGCACTACTTAAACCTAATATATACAATACAAGATCTGTGTCTCTGTGTCTGAACATGGCACTACTTAAACCTAATATATACAATACAAGATCTCTGTCTCTTTAGCAGCAGCATCTTTTGACTAGCTTATGATAACAGCTAGCGTGAGGTTTGACCTAATTGGAGAGTTAGGAATTTCTTTTTTTTTTTAAATCAGGTTTAGCAAAATAAAAAGAAATCGCTTTGATTTGATTACCACAAGCTAGTCTCAATTTTCCCCTCCTATTACGACCATACAGTTTTATATCTACCTATTTGCAGCTATAAATTTGTTGGACACGCTTCATTGACTTCATCGCACGTGTTGAGGCTGGGGGAGAGATTAGAGCTACACTATTATTTATTCAAACTTTCTCTCTCTCTCTCTCTCTGAATCTCTTTTTCTCTCTCTGTATATATCTCTCTCTGTGTATGTCTCTCTCTGTAAATGCCTCTCTGTGTATGTCTCTCTCTCTGTATATATCTCTCTCTGTGTATGTCTCTCTCTGTATATATCTCTTTCTGTATATATCTCTCTCTGTATATGTCTCTTTCTGTGTATGTCTCTCTCTGTGTATGTCTCTCTCTGTATATATCTGTCTCTGTATATATCTCTCTCTGTGTATGTCTCTCTCTGTATATATCTCTCTCTGTGTATGTCTCTCTCTGTATATATCTCTCTCTGTATATATATCTCTGTATACATCTCTCTCAGTATATATCTCTCTCTGTGTGTGTTTCTCTCTGTGTATGTCTCTCTCTGTGTATGTTTCTCTCTGTGTATGTCTCTCTCTGTGTATGTCTCTTTCTGTGCATGTTCTCTGTATATATCTCTCTCTGTGTATGTATCTTTCTGTATATATCTCTCTCAGTGTATATCTCTCTCTGTGTATGTCTCTCTCTGTGTATGTCTCTCTCTGTATATATCTCTCTCTGTGTATGTCTCTCTCTGTGTATGTCTCTCTCTGTGTATGTCTCTCTCTGTGTATGTCTCTCTCTGTGTATGTCTCTCTCTGTGTATGTCTCTCTCTGTGTATGTCTCTCTGTGTATGTTCTCTGTATATATCTCTCTCTGTGTATGTATATTTCTGTATATATCTCTCTCTGTGTATGTCTCTCTCTGTGTATGTCTCTCTCTGTGTATGTTCTCTGTGTATATCTCTCTCTTTGTATGTATCTTTCTGTATATATCTCTCTCTGTGTATGTCTCTCTCTGTGTATGTCTCTCTCTGTGTATGTCTCTCTGTGTATGTTCTCTGTATATATCTCTCTCTGTGTATGTTCTCTGTATATATCTCTCTCTGTGTATGTATATTTCTGTATATATCTCTCTGTGTGTATGTCTCTCTCTGTGTATGTCTATCTCTGTGTATGTTCTCTGTATATATATATCTCTCTGTGTATGTCTCTCTCTGTGTATGTCTCTCTCTGTGTATGTCTCTCTCTGTGTATGTCTCTCTCTGTATATATCTCTCTCTGTGTATGTCTCTCTCTGTGTATGTCTCTCTCTGTGTATGTCTCTCTGTGTATGTTCTCTGTATATATCTCTCTCTGTGTATGTCTCTCTCTGTGTATGTCTCTCTCTGTGTATGTTCTCTGTATATATCTCTCTCTTTGTATGTATCTTTCTGTATATATCTCTCTCTGTGTATGTCTCTCTCTCTGTGTATGTCTCTCTCTGTGTATGTCTCTCTGTGTATGTTCTCTGTATATATCTCTCTCTGTGTATGTATATTTCTGTATATATCTCTCTGTGTGTATGTCTCTCTCTGTGTATGTCTATCTCTGTGTATGTTCTCTGTATATATCTCTCTCTGTGTATGTCTCTCTCTGTGTATGTCTCTCTCTGTGTATGTCTCTCTCTGTGTATGTCTCTCTCTGTATATATCTCTCTCTGTGTATGTCTCTCTCTGTGTATGTCTCTCTCTGTGTATGTCTCTCTCTGTATATATCTGTCTCTGTATATATCTCTCACTGTGTATGTCTCTCTCTGTATATATCTCTCTCTGTGTATGTCTCTCTCTGTATATATCTCTCTCTGTATATATATCTCTGTATACATCTCTCTCAGTATATATCTCTCTCTGTGTGTGTTTCTCTCTGTGTATGTCTCTCTCTGTGTATGTTTCTCTCTGTGTATGTCTCTCTCTGTGTATGTCTCTTTCTGTGCATGTTCTCTGTATATATCTCTCTGTGTATGTATCTTTCTGTATATATCTCTCTCAGTGTATGTCTCTCTCTGTGTATGTCTCTCTCTGTATATATCTCTCTTTGTGTATGTCTCTCTCTGTGTATGTCTCTCTCTGTGTATGTCTCTCTGTGTATGTTCTCTGTATATATCTCTCTCTGTGTATGTATATTTCTGTATATATCTCTCTCTGTGTATGTCTCTCTCTGTGTATGTCTCTCTCTGTGTATGTTCTCTGTATATATCTCTCTCTTTGTATGTATCTTTCTGTATATATCTCTCTCTGTGTATGTCTCTCTCTGTGTATGTCTCTCTCTGTGTATGTCTCTCTGTGTATGTTCTCTGTATATATCTCTCTCTGTGTATGTATATTTCATTATATATCTCTCTGTGTGTATGTCTCTCTCTGTGTATGTCTATCTCTGTGTATGTTCTCTGTATATATCTCTCTCTGTGTATGTCTCTCTCTGTGTATGTCTCTCTCTGTGTATGTCTCTCTCTGTGTATGTCTCTCTCTGTATATATCTCTCTCTGTGTATGTCTCTCTCTGTGTATGTCTCTCTCTGTGTATGTCTCTCTGTGTATGTTCTCTGTATATATCTCTCTCTGTGTATGTATATTTCTGTATATATCTCTCTCTGTGTATGTCTCTCTCTGTGTATGTCTCTCTCTGTGTATGTTCTCTGTATATATCTCTCTCTTTGTATGTATCTTTCTGTATATATCTCTCTCTGTGTATGTCTCTCTCTGTGTATGTCTCTCTCTGTGTATGTCTCTCTGTGTATGTTCTCTGTATATATCTCTCTCTGTGTATGTATATTTCTGTATATATCTCTCTGTGTGTATGTCTCTCTCTGTGTATGTCTATCTCTGTGTATGTTCTCTGTATATATCTCTCTCTGTGTATGTCTCTCTCTGTGTATGTCTCTCTCTGTGTATGTCTCTCTCTGTGTATGTCTCTCTCTGTATATATCTCTCTCTGTGTATGTCTCTCTCTGTGTATGTCTCTCTCTGTGTATGTTCTCTGTATATATCTCTCTCTGTGTATGTCTCTCTCTGTATATGTCTCTCGGTGTCTTTAGCTTCATCTCTCTCTCTTTCTCATTCCTCTCATTCTTTTTCATCCTTCACTCCTCGTTAAGGAATAAGTATAGGAGAAGCTCTACATATTCTCAATTTATTAATCCTTTCAGTAAGCTCTTCAACTCATGGTAATCTGCTCTTGAACGCCATCAGAGCACTCATAGTGTGTGCTTTAAATCTTTGCATCTCATTGAGCTCTTTAAAAGCCAGTGAGTTCTTTAGCTCTTAATGATCTTTCTAGTTTTGAGATCTTTAACTTTCCATAAGTTCTTTAACTCTTTTTTAGCTCTTTAATTCACTGTAAGCTCTTTAACTGACGGAGTGCTCGTTATCTTTCAGTGAGGTCTTGAGGTTTTGGTGAGTTCTAAAACTCTAAGGACTCTTTAATTCTTCAATAGTTAGCTTCTAGGATGCTCTTCAGCTCAATGTTCAATTCTTGTTACTCACTTGAAATCAAGTTAGAGCTTTAAGTCTCGGGTAGCCCTTCAGCTCTCAATGAGATTTTGGAGTCTTAACGATTATTAAACTCTAATTGAGCTATTACGTGTTATCTTAAACTCTTATTATTTTTAGCTCTAGCTTAGCTCTTTAACTCTCAATGACCACTTTAACTATTAATGAGTGCTTTAAATTTCTTAATGCACTATAATTTCAGCTAGCTGTTTAACTCTAATTCTCATTTAATGTTTGATTTTCAATAGCTCTTTAGCTCTCGGTTGACTTTTAAAATCTTAGTGAGCTTTTTACCTTTCAGAGATTTATTTAACTCTTAATCACCTCTGTAGCTATCATTCAGCTCTGCTTGATTTTTTTTATTGTCATCTTAGCATAAGTCAATATATTTTTAACTCGAAGCACTAAAGATACTTAGGACTAGATAACTAAAATAATTTCTTTTTTTTTCTTACAAAGCTTTTATCAACTCATTCTGTCTGTCTGGTAAAAAGTTTGATAAAGTTATTTCTAAGACACCCAATCTCGGATCAAGCTGATATTTTCTTTATTATTTCTTTTACTTGAAAACACAAGAATGAATAAAAAAAATTATTAACTGTCAGGACTTGAGTTATGTATTATTACATTATTACATTTTTTAAATGTTTAGGTAGCTAAGTATAATTTTAATTACAACAACTGTATGTATTTGAGAATAATTATGTTTCTTATGCATGATAATACTATTAGTCCCTTGGCTCAGCCTAACAGACATAGCATGCGCACACAGGCGTAAATAGAGTAATAGATTAGGTCATGATGATATACAAAATATGAAAATATGAATTTAATTCAATAATGTCAATACAAATGGGCATGAATAATGTGAGCGATAAGTAATTAAAATCAAATATGAAGATAATAAATTATAATTACAATCATATTAAGTACTTAAATAATAAATAATGTAATGATCACACTAATCACATTGTATTATATTTCCTAATAATACTGATAATGCATAGCCAATAACACGAAGTGTTTCAGAACCTGGACCACAGATCCGTCCCTGTAACAGTTACTGTAGACGCGGACACTGTCAATACACATTAAATTTGATATTACCACTGAATGACTGTCATGAAATTCTGTACATCAGTACCAGCAATGATGACGACAACACAGTCAATGGTAACACTACTATCGACAAAGTAAACCCAACGTTGAAATGGGTAACTCCGACACCCTAAACAGAGGTCCAAGAGTCCTACCCTCAATAGAGCCTCTGGGTCCACCTGATTTTAGATGAGGAAGGTTCAGGCTGTTGGTTGCTGTGTACACATGACACCCTGCTCGTGAACCGTTGGCTAAAGAAAAAGATGACCTTAACATCTTTTGAGATCGCAAGGTCGAAAAGGGGAACTTGACTCTATATACCAATATGCTAGACGACAAAGATGGCAGATAGAAATGAATTCACGCAATGCATGGGCTGACGTAACTTCTATGTTTGAAGTCTGGTAGACTAAATGTTATCTCCATAAATGGTCCAACCTTAATTAGTCCGAGTTTCTTCATTATGATCCAATTTGCCTCATCAAAACATTTCTGTGGCCACTCTTAAGGGGACAGCACTTTTGTTTCCCTTTCAAAGAATCGTGATACTGGCAGCGCCAGAAAAATTCAAAAACGTTTCATAATAATAATAATATAGAAGGCTATTCTTATCTTATCTTATATTATAAAATTCAGACGTTAATTTTAAAAAAAGAAGATGGTTACGTCCTACGCGTCATGCATCTATTCATGCATGTTAACCAATGACTTAAGCACTGCCAAGTCATTAATTTTCCAGGCAGATTCAGGCAACCAACTTCATGCTCTAATAGCGCTAAGGAAGAAGGAGTATTTGTACAAATTTGTCCAATCATATGGGACGAGGAATGTGCCTTTATCTTTGTGTCTTTCTGAGTATTTTATTAAATTTTGTTTTTGTATTTGAAGATTATGGTGCCCGTGAGTCCACCCAGCTCTAATGGTTACCTGCTATTAGTTGGGGAAAGCGTCTTTTCTTTAGTGTTTGTCACTAGCTATTAGGATCGAAATATAGACGGCATTGTGCGATGCATTGTTTTAGTACTTTAAACAAAGTGACTTGACTTGGTTAGAGCTATGAGGAGACTGCATAGTTTAAAGTCATAAATAAGGGCATCACAAAAATTGAATCAGTTGATTATTTTAGTATTGTAGAAGCAACACTTCGTTGATTGATTAGCTCTAGAGAATCTTGATAGACGACCCAAAAGACATTGACGGTTCTCCATTCCTTCACAGGTCAAGACCTTTATCAAGTGTATTGCTTATTGTTGTTTCCTAGTCTGTAATAAATCAGCACCTTGGTAATACAGGCAATAGCCTCAGCATATTGCGTTTTATCAGTCTTTAGCCTTTTCACCTTAAGGAGTAATAATAAGGTCAAAGTAAACTATTCCAACCATGAATAGCTTCATTATCCCTGACAAGGTTATGTTAGACTTTTTTTCTTCGCATTGCAAAGCAACAACTTTAAATTGTTAATTTCTTAATTACCAAGCAATAAATCCTAATTAGGTTACAAGAATGATGAATAATTAGCCCTATGAAAAATGAATTGGCTATAATTTGCCTCGACTCATAACAAGTTTTAGATTGCCAATAAAAAAATTCTCCGTTTTACTGCAATTATAATAATTAATTAATTAAAAAAAAAACTTTTTTAAATGCCTCGAAGATATCTAAAACAATTAGAAGTTTTGCATATTTAAGATTTATTTTTGTACAATTTATTTGATATTATTTCTCACATCCGATGCTGACGTACTGAAAGGGTCATCTGAAAGTGTGGTCACGTGGGTTCAATTACAAATAAACTTTCTGGGTTATAAAGTCTACTCTGTCTAATTCCATAGCAACACTATACATATTGTAACTATAAGCCATGCAAATGTAGTTTTATGCGTTTTTATGTGCTGCTTCATCAAGGCTAATAATACGGCAAACGAAAAGGCGTTTACACCAGAGATAAACCTTAAGTACTTGGATGTCCTGTTTAAAGCAAACAACGTTTTTTTTTTTTGAAGAATCCATGCTATCTAATATATAAAGTAGAAAGTAAGGCGTATGTATGTATGTATATATGTCCCCGTATAGAAATTAAAACCATTTGACCGATCTTGATAAAACTTGGCAGAAATGTTCCTTGGGTACTAACTTAGACCGTGTATGTATTGTAGCCCTAAAACAAACTTAAGACCCTCAAAAAAAATTTGACCAGCTCTATGAAAGCATTATAACTTCATCGATCTAGGCCATGTTTACATGAGAAAAAATCGAAAGGGTCTAGATCTAGATCTAATTTTTAGAACTACACTTTGCGCGGATATTTTTTTACTTTGACACATGAGAATACAAAAAATAGGCTATTGATTTCATTACGTAATAAAAAGCATTTTTACATAAATTCGTTCCATATTTCTGCGAATTCAGACTTCCTGACTTACTTAATACCATTCATTTAACAAATCGGGTAAACCCGTTTTAATTATACTTTATATCATATTCATCTATCGCTCCTTTTGTTTTAAATAGATATGAATGTATCGGCTTTGGGTAAACCATTTTCGTAAAACTAATTTTATTTTCGTAGCGAAAGAGAAAAAAATAAAAGGATCATTAGCTAAGTTTAACATACATCTAAATCCAATCCACTAGATTAGTAAACACAAACTAAGGCCCGCAGGCCGCGGGCAATGTTTGGCTAGTTATTTATATTATGCAATGGAGGCTATAGGATTTTTTTAAACAAAAAAATTGAAGTATCACTGACTTGGGTAAAGCACATTTATAACCCAAAAGACAAATTTAGTTTCATTTTCTGTTGCAGCATTAAAGAATTTAAAAAAAAAAGAAAACTTTATAGAAAATAAAGATCTTATCTAAGTGAAAGAACAGCTAATTACTGACATTTACTGAAAATTACAGCGTTTAGCTCCCTTTCTGCTACATAAAACAAAATTAATTATTTAGTACTAAATGATTAACTAATAGGTCAAATTTTGAATTGATTCATGTATGTCGTCGATTATAAATAATTATGCACAATTTCAAATTGATCAGAAAATCTGTAAAAACGTAATAACGGGATTAAATCCATAAATACATCCACATCTCTCATTAAGTAGCATTTATTCCCCTTTTTTCCATATCAAAATAACTAAAAATCACCAACAATAGTCTAACTAATTGTGTTTTTTTTTTTTTTTGTATTGATTCATGTCTTGTCAGGTACAATGAATAATTGTGCAAAGTTTCAACTTGATCCGAGACTGGAAAATGGGAGGAAAAAAACAACATGTTTAAACTTTTGACCAGACAGATAGAGTGAGTTAATATAAGCTTTTGTAAATAGGAATGAAAATAATTATGTGACAAAAAAAATATGTTTGAAGGTTTACTTTTGCTTTTTATGATAAAGTTAGTTTATAAGATAAAATATTATAAAAAAAAACATATTTATGTCTTTTTAAAATGCCGAGATTTTTTTGTTTTAGCAAGAGGCCAGTTGATTATATAGATACAAGTTTTCTTTTCAGTTCATGTACACCAAGCAACGGAAGGGTAGGTGGAGTGTTACCTTGTCGTCTGCTGACAAAACTAAATGACTCAAGATCACACATTAACATTACTTTATGGTTTGAATGTTTTGTTTGGCATGTTTCAGATGCTCCCTCAGAATTGAAGACACACCCTAGCCCAACTCTCCCGAAGGATGGAGGGGGTGTTGACTAGCAGGTTCAAACCCGGGGACCATCAAGACGTCAGTCCTCAGCGTATTCCAAAACCATTGTTACCTTTACACGGGAGTGGGGAATATTACAGTTCAAAAAAGTACAAACAAGGCGCGTATTCAATAATGGTCTTGTCTTGTTGACTTTTCCAAGGATAACCTACCCAGTAAAGAAGGAATGCGGAGAATCTCACAGCGCAAGGATCGTCTCATCTGCATCCTTAGTATCCGTATCCTTTCCAGTAGGGTTTTTGGGGGATAGGGAATGTTTCTTGAGGCTATAAGTGTCTCAGGTTTATTTAAAAGCATGGCTGAGTTGGTAATGCGCTTGCCTTCCGAACGGGATCTCGTTTTCGTTTTCTATAAGTTCCCTATTTGGACTATAGATAAGATTCTTCTGTGCCTAGTACCAAGGAGCAATCGTTTTTCAAACCTCTCTCTTTTTCTCTCTATCACATGCTCATCTAGGCTGATAAATCTGAAGACAGAGACAGAGGGTATGCATTTTTCTTTCTTTCTCTAGGAATGATTATTTCTGGATGTCTCTATACGTCTTTTTTTGTTTACTTTCATATTCCCCTCAGTGTACTCAAGTCTGTTATTTATTCATGAGCATATCTATTTGACAAGAGTTTAATCAAATGGATTCTTGAATTAAAAGTACACCAAGATAGGCAGCGGCACTCTATGCACAACCATACATTTTAAGGATTTTTAATATATTTTTAATTTCACTTGTTTGTTGTTTTTATGGTAAATAAATTCCATTTTAACTGAAAAAAAGTGTTGTTTTTTTTTTAGATGGACATAAACACACACACGCTCACAAAACTCGCACACACTACCTCTTTAGACGCTACTAATCAGAAATCCCAGGAAATCATGGTGAGTCCCTGTGCATGATGGGATATTGGTTGTCAGGCTTCCGGTCCGAGTCTGTCACTTCCTGCCCGGAGGCAAAAAAGGGTCTTAAAACTAAGAGAATGGTTAGAAGAGGAAGAAGGGTCGTTAGAGAGGGAGGGCAGTGGTGACTGTGGCCATAATTTATTGGAGTGGACATGTATTGAGTATCGAGGACTTTTCACTTTGATGTCATGTTTCAATCAGATGGCATTGTCTTAAGACATTGGCTCTTTGGTGTAAAATGTCATCTTTTGACAATTTATTGAGTTATTGTAAGGTATATTTGCTTAGAAGTGGAATGAGTTGACATTAGCGTGACTGTCAGATGAATACATCATATTTCGTAGAGCATGAGTTAAGGTTATTAGTCCATTGACATTGTATACAGTCTCGGTCTATACATGCAGAAACACACACCTTTAACCTTCTAAAACTTGAAATAAAATAGGTCAAAGAACAAAAAAAAAATATACAGGACATACAGATGCGCATATTTATATTATCTCTTTTTCTATTAAATTAAAGACGTTTCTTGAAGTATCTCTGTGCTCTTTTGGTCCTGCAAGATAATTTGAGACATAAACTCTGTTAAGTCATTGGTTTTCCTGACTGATTCAGGCAATCCGCTCTGTGATTTCATGGTACTAGGGAAGAAGGAAGGCTGTTATGAATTCGTTTGAGCATATGAAATAAGAATTATATCTATATCTTTTATCTTTCTGAGTATTCATTCAATTATGTTTTTGTATTTGAAACTTAAGATTTAGTATTTTGTACATAATTTTACTTTGAGCAATAGTCCTGAAGTGTTTTTAAGTTCAGTAATTTTATTAAAGGTGTTAATCTAGTGACTCTAAAAAAAAGGTCCCTTTCAGACCTTGTGGTCTATAGGGCAGATGATGTAAAGGTCATCTGTTTCTGTGGCCTACGGTTAACGAGGGTGTCATGTGGCCAGCCCAACGACCAACCGCCATTACTTTTTCCCAACTAACGTTAGGTACCCATTAGAGCTGGGTGGACTCAGAGGCGCCCGAAGTTCGTGAAGTTAAAAATCACAGTCTTCACCAGGATTCGAACCCCGGACCCCGCTCAGCCACCGCGCCTCCAAGTGACTCTAGTCAAGTTGAAATATCGGTTTGTTCTAAATCTCACATCTCTTATGGTCGTATTTTATACACTTGTGTGCGAGACAAAACGAGAATTCGATCGAAAGAAATTATTGTTATAACTCTCAGTTTCTACATTCCCTTCTAAAAATCTCAATGCATGTATTATTTGTAAGTCTAGATGTAATCTAGAAATGCCAAGATAACTCTATTTCAGTGGCGTAGCTAGGGGGAGAGGGTGTGTCCAAATTTGAAAATCACCCCTCACCCGAGGCCCAACTTCAGGGGCCCCCCAAAATGAGTATCCGAAATTTGTTTTCACATTAAATATTAAATAAACGCTATTATCTCTCGTCACGATGTCGAGTGTCACAATGAAGGGGCCCTAAAGAGGTGAAGGTCCCAGTGCCCCCCCTCCTTCAAATCTGCTCTATTGTACCTTAAGCAATTAAACGTAATTAAAACACGTTACAATCTTTCGGTGTGGATTTTGTAAGGAGTAACACACTTGCACCTATCACACTCACGCGAGCGCACACACATTATGCACACAAACACACACACACACACGTACTCACTCACACAAACAGCATTTGATATTCGATCAGCCAACAATTATATCCTTGCTCACATCCAGCGCGGGAAGTTGATAACATCTCCCTTAAACCAGGAAATGATTATTTAATTCTCGACAGTGTAATTATTTCGTTTTTTTTCATTCCCTCCCCTCTCTAGTTCATTCCTAAAGCAAATGAAATAAAAACAATGTTTCTTCGTTCGGACATTGAGCCTTAAGTTATGGGATTAATGATGTCAATGTGTGGGGCAATGGGAATTCGGGAAAAGTCGAATGTGAATCTGGAAATAGTTGAATGTAATTTGGGGAAAGTTGAATATGAATTAGTTAAAATTTGAAAGTGAATTGGGGGAAATTTGAATGTGAATTTGGGAAAAGTTGAATGTGAGTTTGGGGAACGTTGAATGTAAATTAGTTGAAATTTGAAAGTGAATTTGGGGAATTTGAATGTAAATTTGGGAAAAGTTGAATGTGAGTTTGGGAAAAAGTTTAAAGTAAACTTAGGAAAAGGTGAGTGGCTGAGCTTTAAAGCGCTTTGCTTCTGAACCGGAGGTCCAGGGTTCAAATCCTGGCGAAGACTGGGATCTTTGGGCGCCTCTGAGACCACCCATCTCTAATGGGTACCTGCCATTAGTTGGGGCAAAGTAAAGGTTGCTGGTTGTTGTGCTGACCACATGACACCCTCGTTAAACGTGGGCCACAGAAACAGATGACCTTTTACATCATCTGTCCTATAGACCACAAGGTCTGAAAGGGGAAATTTTGAGTGAATTAGAGCGGATACTTCTGTGGATCTTATCTTATATAATACAGACGTTACTTCAAAAAAGAAGATGATTACGTGGATTTGGAAGAATGTTCAGTGGATCCGATAAATATGGATGTAAAATAAAGGACAAGAGCAAATATGGATGCCATTCATTCATTTTATAACAAATAAAGAGTTAAAACACTAATCAAAGCTTTTAAAATTTTGGACGGAATTTTTTATTATTATTCATAGTAATATTATAACAATACTTTCATTTCTATTAATAACCACAGCTATTCTATCCTGAACAATTAACACTGTAGAAAGTAATTAGAGGAAATCAAAGTTTGGACAAAGAAATACTAAAGGTAATTAAGAGAACGAGTGAGAGGGAAAGAGAAAGAAAAAGAGCGAGCGAAAGAAAGAGTGATAGAGAAATAGAGAGAGAGAGAGAGAGAGCAAAAAGAAACGAGCACGCTGAGAACTTTCATGAAAATGAAACAATGAACAACTAATTATCATGTCCGGAGAATATTTTATTTGCCAGAGTTTAATATCCATTACAGATTCTTTCAAAAGTATTTCCGTTATTTTCTGAGCATGGCGTTACAAAAAAATCTTTGCCGGATCACAAAAAGTGGGGAAAAGGATTTTTTTAATTATTTAAATTTTTTTTGGCGATAAACTTCCTCCGGAACGCACAATATGAAGTGACAAAATACGATTCTGTTCATTTCCTTTCCCGCTGTAATTTTGTTACATAGAGAAATAAAAAAAACTAGTCGACCGCCGCTATTTTGTAAGGCCGGCCTTAGGCCACTGCAACCTCTGCGTCCGCAGTGTGCCAGACACTTTTATAGAACCAGCGCTCATTCTAGGTGTATAAATTATTACATTAAACCATTTTATAACTTATAACAGATTTCCCGCGGCCTCCTGATTTACCAGGAGCTCCTGGAAATCTCCTGAAATTGCAAAACATACGAAAAAGTCCTGGAAATATACGGAAATTATTAAAATATTTTGAAAGCTCACACTAATCTCCTGAAATATATAGACAATAATTGTCATTTTGGGGTGTCATTCAATATGGAAAACGCCAATCTATCGCGCGATAAAAAAAAGCATTATGCAATACCCGTAATTGTGGAATCTAGTAAAAGAAGCTTCATGTGCCTCAAACTAATGAAAAATTACTTGAGGTCAGCAATTCTCGTAGATAGATTGAAACATTTGGTAATTCTTGCTATTGAGCGTGATCTATGTAGGAAACAGAATTCTTATGATATACTGTATAATTTCGCTACACGCAAAGCTCGTGTAGTAATTCTGTGCGTAGTAAAGAATGAATAAAATGCAAAGACGAATATATTTTCTAATACAAATTCTTAATTTTCACTTATTATCAGTGTCCCTACCCAATCTGGGCCCGCGAAATCCGTTTTGCATTGGCCTCACAATGGTTAAGTCCGGCCCTGCTATTAACTGACGGGTGAATACAGAGTAGATTACTTGTTCTCTTTCCATGACTTCTTGGTTACAATGGTTAAGTCCAGCCCTCCTATTTAGTGACGGGTGAATACTACTTGTTCTCCCCCCCCCCTTTTTTTTTTCGCCTCCAAAATTATGTTGAATAACTCTAGTCCGTCCGACTTGCAAAAATAAAAGAGTGATATTTCCATTACTTGTCCAAACTCTTGAGCCATGAAGAGAATTATATATAGATGATTAGAAATATTTTTTTTCATTGATGCGCATTTTACTCCATGGTTGCTTGCTTAATATGTGGCTAGCCATGTGGCTAGAAGTTTGCAAGTCAATGTAACTGGCAGCTTGGTCCTATGGTATGCGCTCAGGGCTGTTGTTTGGTGGTCTCGATAATCCCGCTGCCATTCCCTGTCGTCTTGTGAGAGGTTTTGGTTTAGAATGGAATTATCTTCAAAAATCTCACTGAAATTCCGAAACATAAACAAACACATCTTTCTAAATTACTATCTATGCAGACTATTACAGACTTTATTAAATGCCAGTAGCTCAGTTAGCTATGTAATTTATTGGAACTATTTAATGATTTTTTTTAAACACATTCAATTTGTCCCAGAAAATTATCTTTCAAGTAATCACATTGGTCTTATATTCAGTGGGAGACATCACATTGGTCTTATAGTCAGTGGGAGACATCACATTGGTCTTATAGTCAGTGGGAGACATCACATTGGTCTTATAGTCAGTGGGAGACATCACATTGGTCTCATAGTCAGTGGGAGACATCACATTGGTCTTATAGTCAGTGGGAGACATCACATTGGTCTTATAGTCAGTGGGAGACATCACATTGGTCTTATAGTCAGTGGGAGACATCACATTGGTCTTATAGTCAGTGGGAGACATCACATTGGTCTTATAGTCAGTGGGAGGCATCACATTGGTCTTATAGTCAGTGGGAGACATCACATTGGTCTTATAGTCATTGGGATACATCACATTGGTCTTATAGTCAGTGGGAGGCATCACATTGGTCTTATAGTCAGTAGGAGGCATCACATTGGTCTTATAGTCAGTGGGAGACATCACATTGGTCTTATAGTCATTGGGAGACATCACATTGGTCTTATAGTCATTGCTAGACATCACATTGGTCTTTTAGTCAGTGGGAGACATCACATTGGTCTTTTAGTCAGTGGGAGACATCACGTTGGTCTTATAGTCAGTGGGAGACATCACTGTCACGTCAGTTTTAGAACCCCTGTAATATTTGGTGAATAGTAATCACTGAACCATTCCGTGCACGTTTAGCACGAGATTTTTTCCTGGTCGGAAACTGACCACGAGGTGGACATGGCAGTTGATTTTAGACTCTTGTAGAGAGCGGAGTGTTATGCTTATTTTATTGACAAGTAGTGTAACGTGCAAGTATGGAAGTTATTAGAATTGATTTGTATTCAGGACTTATTTTCTTGGATGTATTTTGTGATGGCTGGACTTGCCAATATCTTTCATGAGTTATATTTTACATGTAATAAAATCCATGTCTGCTACCAGAGTGTTTATTAATAATTCTAAATGTTGTCATTGGAGAGTTTAGTATATTAGTGTTCTCACGCACTGGCAAATCTAGTGCGCGAGTGAAAGTATTTAGTTATCAGCAAAGAACATTGTAGAGGTATCTACAACACAGAGTCATTCGCGTCATCACGCCTATAACAAAACCAGGCTGTGACATATGGTGGCCAGTAAAGGTGTCTTAAAGACAGTGAACCTACATTTCTCGTTTGGCGCAAGGTTACATCTAACACCGTCAAATTAAGCGTGGACTGAATCCAGATTGCTCACAAGATCTACAAGGCAATTAAGGACGCAGTACGATAAGATACAGAGCACACTTGCCAAGCTTCTGTCTAGACAAGATTCCAACACTGAACATTATGTTGTGTGCTAGACACGCACGGACGCAAAAAGCAAATATCACTCAAGCGAAACCAGTCACAAGTATTCAAATAGATCATGATTGAACTAGCCAGAGCCTGCAATTTTTTTTTTGTTCGCCGGTTGACCTCTACACACAATTGTGACTGTTACACACCGAAGTTATTGTGTTCTCCAAGTCAGTAATCTCTTCAAGGAAGAATCTCAATCAAACTTTGTGCTTTAACGTCGTTTACATCCACGTAGGCCCCGCCTTCTAGAGATGTGGAGATTGCATTAGGTGGAATCAACTCTATATCAAAGGACATACCATTCAAAGAAACAAATTGATATTTCTACTAGAACCGTATTTGTTTAACCTAATTCGTCATAAGTCATTGACTAATGTGGACTTGCAGCTACTTCTTGTATACCTGGCCAATGCTTATTTCTCCACTATTGTCGACATCTTGAGATTCAGCACGGCGTGACAGCACCATCTGCAGAAACCGAAGACAGCTGATACACTTGTGTGGGTGAAAAATTCAAGGCGTCGCTTGAAGACAGTTGATACGTCGTTTCTACGTGAGCGCTTGTCACCAACTCTTGACACGCTCCTGCATTGTCGAGGTTTCACCTTACATTGCTATACAGAAGGTCCTCCATTTAGACCTCTGTTCACTTATGGTCATTCTATTTTTTTCAGCGACTTTACATATTTGGATTATCTAAGCTAAAGTCTTCCACTTAAGTACTGTTGGATTATTTGTATGAATGTGCAAGTACTTTTGGATTATTTATCTTTGACGTTGAAGTTGGACTAACTTGGACCTATTGGCGCTCTCCTAGCCATTGTTGTACGCCGAAGGAATAACACGTGCCTGTATTACTACACTTACCTTTTGGATTATCTTATTGGATTATTTGGATTATGCTTATTGGATAAGTCACCTTTTGGATTATCTACACTACTACGCTACGTTGGAAAGAGGATGTAAGTAAACTATTTAACATTGAAATTTTATATTGAGTATTGATATTGACATTGAATTTCCTTATTTCTATATATTTGTTACTTTCAAGGGTGGCTGGAGAGGGACTATTTTATGACTCATCATAATAATAGGATCTATTATCGAATATCCTATCTGTTCTTTTACCTTCAATAAGACCCAACGCGTTTGAGGTCATCCTTGTTGGTAGGGAGGTACTAGATCATATTGGGAATTATTTATTAGCTGTTTTAGTCTTGTTTGTGTATTTTGTCAAAGTATTCTGTTTGTATTAATATTGTTGTTGGTCTAAAGTCTTGTATCTACATATCTGTAATTCTCCTGTCCTATTTCTTCTTTTTATTAATCTCTTTTATAGCAGACTGTGTCGTCATTCATATTGTTTTTGTATTTGTCCTTTTTGATACATTTGTATATATAATTTTTTACTTCTTTTTAATTTAATTTTTTTTTCTATTATAACTGGCATAAACAATAGCCATACATACTTTATATTGAAATATATTTGAGCTATTGCATTTGTGAATTTGATACATATAATTATTTGAACATAGGACTATTAAGAAAGTTCATTGAGCTTGTATTTATTTTGTAAAAATACACTTTAGATAATTCACACATATTCTTCCAGTGTAATATTTGTAACATATCTCATTTTTTTTTTGTAACTATATACTTTGATTAATTTATTTCCTTAACTTCTCATTAAACATAAATTGATACATTAACAAATAACCATGGCATCATATGATAAAATTCTAGAACTTGTGAAGGTGATGGAACTAGAAGGGGAGGAGAAAAAGGAGTTTATCAAAAAAGAATTAGAAAAGGCTGAAAAGGATAAAGATAGGGAAGAAAGAGCTGCGGAAAGAGCTCATCAGAAAGAACTTAAGGACTTAGAAGTAAAACATAAAGAACTAGAAACTAAACAAGAACTAGCTAAATTAGAAGCAGCAAAAATGAACCCCAACATTATTACCCAGCAAACTAGTAACAAACCATTCATCTCTAAATTTCATAAATTCAACATTAAGGAGGAAACATTAGAAAATTACCTGGTTCAATTTGAACATATTTCATCCACCTACAATTTAAATAATGAGGATATGGCAAAACATCTTTTAGCCAATTTATCAGGAGAACCCCTAAACATAATAAGCACACTCACAACTGAACAAAAAAAGACTACCTTGCTGTTAAAACTAGACTTTTGGAACATTTTGGAAAAAGTGAAGACTATTACAGAAAACTCTTTAAGAAAATTAAACTAAATAAAGATGGAGACTTCAATAGAATTATCTTTGACATGAAGGCAAATATGCTTAAGTGGTTAGAACTAGCTAAGTGTGACATAAAAGATCCAATTCAAATTTTAGACATGATCCTAATTGACAATGTACTTTCCAATGTAACAGATTTAGTGTTCACTTTTCTTAAAGAAAAGAAAGTAAAAACAGAAACTGATCTCATTACTAATTTAAACCTTTTTAAAGATAGCCATCCTGGTCATACCCTGGATAAAAGAGACCTACATCAATTAGTCAGTACATCAAACAGTAATACTAATGATAGATTTAAATTTTCTAACTCAAAAACTTGCTTTAATTGTGGCAAGAAGGGCCATGTTAAAAGCCAATGCAGACAAACTAATACTAGCAACTTTAGATATAGAAGTTACACTAATTACCACAACCCTAGCAACTACAATCAAAATAATTACAACAATCCTAGGAACAATAATAACCAATATACAAACTACAGATCAAACCAGAGTGCAAGCCCTAGAGAAAGAAGGAGCCTTAGAAATAACAACTTCCAATACAATAACCATAATACTAATAGACAATCAAGGAGAGACATACAACCATCAGTCTAATAACCATCAAAACAGAAATAGAAATGATAGAAGCAATCACAGTTCAAATAACAATAGTAATAGTCATGGCAATAGGGAAGAATTGACAGCCTACATGCAGTACAATAAGCCAAAGTTAAACCTACACCCCTCATATGTAAATGGAATTAAAATAGAAGCCCTCAGAGATACAGGAAGCAGTGCCATATTAATACTTTCAAAACTAGTAAAACCAAATCAAAAACTGCCAGAAAAGATCAAACTTATATATGCCAATCAAAATAAATGTGATATTTGTGATACAGCCAGAGTACACTTAGATACCCCATGGATAACTGGAGAAGTAGATGTTATTATTTTAGAAACACCAGCCCAAGATTTAATAATTGGTAATGTTAATGGTGTAAATGATATAAGTAAAGAAGAAATTATGGAATGGGCAGCAAAGAAAGGTGAAATTTGTGAACTATCTGTTGCACAAGATACAAGTCCCACTACAAACCTCTTAACTAATGCTGACAACATAATTAGAGTAGAAAATTTATCAGGATACACTAGATGGCAAACTATCATGGGAGAATTTAGCAATGTTGCACATGTTAAATGGGTAGATATAAGAACTCAGGATAGATCAAATAAAATTGCATTTGTACACTTAAACACAGTAGAAGATTGTTATAGAATTATTAAAGCATTCAATAACAAGTTATTTAGAGGAAGATACATTACTGTTAGCTATGAAAATGTTTAACTTCACAATACAATTAGAAACTTGACATTTTATCATGTAACTAGGTCATGACATATTTTTGTTACACTTGTATCATTTTATTGGGTCATGATGACATTTTTTTTCCTTTCATTGATGCTATTGTACTATCATTTTTTATTACCTGTGCATTACATATTTATTTATCACAATTTGACAATAACATAGAATATCACAATAACTAGATGTGCTAATAATTTATATGGTTAGTAAACACAGTAATGTAAACAAACACATTGTAAACAACAGTAAACTACTTGAACTGTTGACCTGAAATCTTTTTGAAAAACAACTCATAAATGTAAATATTGTTGATTTTTTTTCCAAATGATACACACTTGAATGCTATCATTTTTTATGCTATTCTACTTTAAATACCACATATGTGTGCTATCAATAGCAATTATAGACAATGTCACGGTAACCTTAGATAATGGTAACAGAACTTAAAATAATATAAGGAATACTAAACACAAATATACTTGTACAGATGTATGTAAATTTTTGGGAACTTCTTCAATAAATTCAAATGATACACATTGGTTTTGTTATATCATAGAAATAATTTGATGTAAAATGACTTTAAAATTTTATTTTTTTCTCTTCTTATAATTGAGATGTCAATGTATGTTAACAGGAGGAGCACATAGCAATTAAACATGCTCATGTAAAATATTTCAGTATACTTGTAAATAGATATATTATTATTTAACTAGATTTCATGAGACTAAAGCCTCAAATTGTATTGATATTTTTTCAATAACATACTTGTACAGTAGATGTAATCATACTAATCTGTATTTTTCTAAGCAAACATTTTGAAAGTTGAACAATGCATTTGTTAATTAGTATATGGAACCATTCATAGTTAAAATGAATGACATGACATTAATATTTATGTATAATTGAGCAAGCAGTATTGAGGTGATTAATTAGATCAGCTTGACATGAGTGATTAAGCTACTGGACATATATATAGAACATTACTATCATATGTACTTTTGTAAAAGATTTTTTTCAAAAATCTTTTCCAGGGGAAAGGGCGTATGTCACGTCAGTTTTAGAACCCCTGTAATATTTGGTGAATAGTAATCACTGAACCATTCCGTGCACGTTTAGCACGAGATTTTTTCCTGGTCGGAAACTGACCACGAGGTGGACATGACAGTTGATTTTAGACTCTTGTAGAGAGCGGAGTGTTATGCTTATTTTATTGACAAGTAGTGTAACGTGCAAGTATTGCAGTTATTAGAATTGATTTGTATTCAGGATTTATTTTCTTGGATGTATTTTGTGATGGCTGGACTTGCCAATATCTTTCATGAGTTATATTTTACATGTAATAAAATCCATGTCTGCTACCAGAGTGTTTATTAATAATTCTAAATGTTGTCATTGGAGAGTTTAGTATATTAGTGTTCTTACGCACTGGCAAATCTAGTGCGAGAGTGAAAGTATTTAGTTATCAGCAAAGAACATTGTAGAGGTATCTACAACACAGAGACATTCGCGTCATCACGCCTATAACAAAACCAGGCTGTGACAAGCACATTGGTCTTGTAGTCAGTGGGAGACATCACATTGGTTTTATAGTCAGTGGGAGACATCACATTGGTCTTATAGTCAGTGGGAGGCATCACATTGGTCTTATAGTCAGTGGGAGACATCACTTTGATCTTATAGTCAGTGGGAGACATCACTTTGATCTTATAGTCAGTGGGAGACATCACTTTGATCTTATAGTCAGTGGGAGACATCACTTTGATCTTATAGTCAGTGGGAGACATCACATTGGTCTTATAGTCAGTTGGAGACATCACATTGGTCTTATAGTCAGTGGGAGACATCACATTGGTCTTATAGTCAGTGGGAGACATCACATTGGTCTTATAGTCAGTGGGAGACATCACATTGGTCTTATAGTCAGTGGGAGACATCACATTGGTCTTATAGTCATTGGGAGACATCACATTGGTCC
>JAZGLO010001280.1:0-19563 GCA_036873155.1 Biomphalaria sudanica | reverse complement strand
AAAGAAAGAGAGAGAGAGAGAGAATAAAAAAATGTTAGAGAAAGAGCAAAGAATATATTGAGCCAGAGAGAAAGAGAGAGACAGAGAGAGGCAGGAATGTTAGATTTGTTTGAAACGTTACACAGAGACTGAGAGAGAGAGAGAGAGAGAGAGAATATTGTGAGATGGGTAGAACTGACATGACGACATTACAAATAACATGTATATATGAACAAATGAATGATAAACAAAAGCTGAAATGGAAAGACAGACACTAAATCAGGTCATTTGATTCAAGCCAACGGGACGCATTGTCTTCTTATAATTGAAGAACATCCATAAAACATAAAGAAACGAAACGTTCCGAAACAAACAAACAAATATAACAATACGTTTGAGTTTAGATGTGTGGGTGACTAGCTATGTGTGTGTATCTCTTTCTTATAACAATACGTTTGAGTTTAGATGTGTGGGTGACTAGCTATGTGTATGTATCTCTTCCTTATAACAATACGTTTGAGTTTAGATGTGTGGGTGACTAGCTATGTGTATGTATCTCTTCCTTGTAACAATACGTTTGAGTTTAGATGTGTGGGTGACTAGCTATGTGTGTGTATCTCTTCCTTGTAACAATACGTTTGAGTTTAGATGTGTGGGTGACTAGCTATGTGTGTGTATCTCTTCCTTATAACAATACGTTTGAGTTTAGATGTGTGGGTGACTAGCTATGTGTATGTATCTCTTCCTTGTAACAATACGTTTGAGTTTAGATGTGTGGGTGACTAGCTATGTGTATGTATCTCTTCCTTGTAACAATACGTTTGAGTTTAGATGTGTGGGTGACTAGCTATGTGTGTGTATCTCTTCCTTATAACAATACGTTTGAGTTTAGATGTGTGGGTGACTAGCTATGTGTATGTATCTCTTCCTTGTAACAATACGTTTGAGTTTAGATGTGTGGGTGACTAGCTATGTGTGTGTATCTCTTCCTTATAACAATACGTTTGAGTTTAGATGTGTGGGTGACTAGCTATGTGTATGTATCTCTTCCTTGTAACAATACGTTTGAGTTTAGATGTGTGGGTGACTAGCTATGTGTGTGTATCTCTTCCTTATAACAATACGTTTGAGTTTAGATGTGTGGGTGACTAGCTATGTGTATGTATCTCTTCCTTGTAACAATACGTTTGAGTTGAGATGTGTGGGTGACTAGCTATGTGTATGTATCTCTTCCTTGTAACAATACGTTTGAGTTTAGATGTGTGGGTGACTAGCTATGTGTATGTATCTCTTCCTTGTAACAATACGTTTGAGTTGAGATGTGTGGGTGACTAGCTATGTGTATGTATCTCTTCCTTGTAACAATACGTTTGAGTTTAGATGTGTGGGTGACTAGCTATGTGTATGTATCTCTTCCTTGTAACAATACGTTTGAGTTTAGATGTGTGGGTGACTAGCTATGTGTATGTATCTCTTCCTTGTAACAATACGTTTGAGCTTAGATGTGTGGGTGACTAGCTATGTGTGTATCTCTTCCTTGTAACAATACGTTTGAGCTTAGATGTGTGGCTGACTAGCTATGTGAATGTATCTCTGCCTTGTAACAATACGTTTGAGCTTAGATGTGTGGGTGACTAGCTATGTGTGTGTATCTCTTCTTTGTAACAATACGTTTGAGCTTAGATGTGTGGCTGACTAGCTATGTGTGTGTGTGTGTGTGTGGGAGTGAGTTGGTGGGGAGTGGCGTGTATTTGAACAATTGCATCCATGTGAGGTTTGAAATGAGGAAACACAAAAGTGTGTGGTGCCATGGAAGAGGAGGAAGGGAAAGGAAGCGTTTGTGGGTAGTCAGAGGTGTGTTAGCGGGGTGTGGGTAGTCAGGGGTGTGTTAGCGGGGTGTGGGTAGTCAGGGGTGTGTTAGCGGGGTGTGGGTAGTCAGGGGTGTGTTAGCGGGGTGTGGGTAGTCAGGGGTGTGTTAGCGGGGTGTGGGTAGTCAGGGGTGTGTTAGCGGGGTGTGGGTAGTCAGGGGTGTGTTAGCGGGGTGTGGGTAGTCAGAGGTGTGTTAGCGGGGTGTGGGTAGTCAGGGGTGTGTTAGCGGGGTGTGGGTAGTCAGAGGTGTGTTAGCGGGGTGTGGGTAGTCAGGGGTGTGTTAGCGGGGTGTGGGTAGTCAGGGGTGTGTTAGCGGGGTGTGGGTAGTCAGGGGTGTGTTAGCGGGGTGTGGGTAGTCAGGGGTGTGTTAGCGGGGTGTGGGTAGTCAGGGGTGTGTTAGCGGGGTGTGGGTAGTCAGGGGTGTGTTAGCGGGGTGTGGGTAGTCAGGGGTGTGTTAGCGGGGTGTGGGTAGTCAGGGGTGTGTTAGCGGGGTGTGTGGGGGGTGCAAGAGTGTAGGAGCTGCGATAGAAATAAATTGGTTGCTTATGATCTGTGAAAAGAGAAAGTGGTTGAGGGAGAGACAATGGAAAGTTGAAGGGAGAGAAAGAAGGAGACAATGGACAACTTGAAACTTGAAGTCTGAGGTGTCCGATCTATTTGTCTGAAGTGGGCTTCGTCATATGAAAGCATAATTTTAGAAACTGGAGCAGATTAAACTCTTGACTTTTTATCTAGACAACGAATACAAAGTGACTTTCAAGAGGCACAGGGATAAAAGAAAGTCGGAAGCAGTACGGTGCAATATGGAACAGAAAAGCAATATATCTATAGTCTGTTGTTGTACTTGTGGCATTTGCTAGTTCGGACTGTAGCAGTAATTATTTAACTACAGCAACATATATGATAAAAAATTATTTTTAGATAAGGTATATGCCTTTGTCATGATTGGTGAAATGAAATAAAAAACTTTACCCCAAGATTAAAAAAAAACAAAAAAAAAAAAACATTGCTACCACTGCTAGAGGTATGTTCAGACCTCTTGCTTTGGTAGAACTTAAGATAGGGAAGGCGGATAGGTAAATGATGCAGAGTTTATACCAAGACATTACAACCATATTAAGGTCCTAATAAAACAGAACTATATTAAAGTCAATACCAGGGAGCCTGACCAAATGAACATGTTTAGGCTTTCAATCTAAGAACAATAAAACATGAAATTAGAGACAATTCGCAAGGAGTTATCAACAGAAATGCAAAGACTTCAATACTATTTGTGAATTTTTACGTATTAAAAAAATAGAAAGTGTTAGCATGGATTCTATCTGCTGTAAGACATCTATGTGAGGTATGTTTGAATGACAAGTTTGAATGTCATGTTTGTATGACACATCTGTGTAACATGTTTATATGATGTATTTATTTTACATGTTTGTATGATATGCTTGTCGGGCAAATTTGTAAGGCTTGTTGATTTAGTATGTTTGAGATAATGTTTGTAGGACATGTTTCTTAGTCATACTTGTAAGACATGTTTGTATGACATGTTTGTATTGTATAGGATATTAGTGTGATATGTTTTACAAAAGTACATTGTTAATTTTCAACATAGTTCAGTTCGGAGAAGAAAAATCGGCAATCTTTTTCAACGAAACTTGATTCTGCATAAAATATAATGTGTCTTCTGTGTCTCGTGTGTCTTCTGTGTCTCGTGTGTCTTGTTTGTCCTGAAGTCGCTATATTTTACTCATCTTAATTATTCTAACTGTAAATGTGCATTTGAGTAGGATCAAGTATCCATTGTGTAGAAAAATTTAGAACTCAACTTAATGTGTATATTATCATTCAGTCTCAGAATGCCTATTGTCACAAATTGGAATCTCTCTCTTTTTTTTTTAATTAATGGAATCCTGGTGTAATAGTTCCCCAATCTCCCTCCTCTGGCGATGTAATAGTTCCCCACTTTCCCTCCTCTGGCGATGTAATTTCCCCATCTTGTATCTAAACATATGCTACGAGGGACGCCGGGACATAGAGGGGATGGGGAGGAACGTGCCCATTTGTTCCTGCAACAAATTTAATTGCTTTTTCTTTTACCCCAGCTCCCCCCTCCCCCGTACCATTTCCCACTTCGCCTTCTCTTTCATCTAGACCCACTCCAAGGTCCAGTGGCTCTGGGCTTTATGTAATAGATCTTTCATGTTTTCTTTCTCCGAGCTTTTGGATTTAATGAATAGGAAATGAGGGAAATTCAAGGATATCGTGGTAAGGTGAACATTAAAATTTGAAGGAAAAATGAATCTTATTAAGTTTGAAAAAAAAAGTGAATGTACTCCTATCACGGTTATCGAGGGTGTCATGTAGCCAGGGAGGTTGTATATATTTTGAGGCTCAAAATCTCAGTCTTCACCGGAAGCAGAGCTCGATACCCCTCGGTCACAGGTCTGTAAAAACGTGACATCGAGTATTGGTCTAAACTGCGCACAGGTTATGACGTTGCAGGTCAGTGTTGAGGCCTTCTTTACCGAAAGGTCTGGGTTTACCGCACGACCACTCCGCCTCCTTCTATAGTAAACTCTATATAAAATTTTAATTACCATCTCGCCAAGTTTCATTTTTATTGCTTGCGAATGGTTTGACATATGAAGTAAGGAACAATGGCCTTACAATGACATATTGCGTTAACCTGAAGCCCGGCCTTTAAAGGCACCGCTGGCCAATTTTAGAAACTATGAAGCTCGCATTTCTTTTCCTGACATGAACAGAATCTTTAGACCGGTCTATTCAGTCTAATTATGTTTAGTTTTATTTTTCCCCACAATAATTGCTATACATTTTTATATTTTAAAATTTCAGAATTCAGATTGACGAGCGCTAAAGAGTGTAAAGAATCAATGATTGGTTTGATCTATAAAAGGAACACATTTATTTTAAGGGATACATTTGTTCCTTTTTTATGGGTGACGCTTTAAGATTTAGCAATCTGTGAGGCAGATGATGTAAGCTCATCTGAATTCGGGTCCAAGTGTTAACGAGGGTATCATGTAGCCAGCACAATGATAAAATTGCCATTACTTCCCCAACGCGTGTCAGGTATCCCCAGTGTATGTCAGGTATCCCCAGTGTATGTCAGGTATCCCCAGTGTATGTCAGGTATCCCCAGCGTATGTCAGGTATCCCCAGCGTATGTCAGGTAGCCCCAGCGTATGTCAATTTATCCCCAGCGTATGTCAGGTATCCCCAGCGTATGTCAGGTATCCCCAGTGTATGTCAGGTATCCCCAGCGTATGTCAGGTATCCCCAGCGTATGTCAGGTAGCCCCAGCGTATGTCAGGTATCCCCAGCGTATGTCAGGTATATCAGGTACTCATTAGAGTTGTTCGGAATCTGGGGCGTCCTAAACAGCAAAGTTCAGTCTTCAGCGTGATTCTAACTCGAGGCGTCTAGGTACGGAGGCCAAGCTCTTTTCCACTCAACCACAAGGTACATAATGTTCTTATGTATCCGCTTGTTCAAATTTCTTGTGCTAACCTGCTGAAAATATTTCTGTTTGTTTCCCTGTTGTAAGGGCCCTTCAAAGGAATAACTGGCTCAATAATAGAGTAGAATCCAAGCACACACGAGTACAGAAAAATGCACTGATAAATACAACAACACAATCATACAAGCACACATACATTCATGAACACACACAAAGTTCGGGGGGGGGGGGACACAGCTAAATCAATAGGACTTTGCTGGTCCCGTGTAACATAATTCTTAAAAAGCCAGCCCTGGTGAGAAGCTTCAGTTACAAATCTTCCATCTACTTATTCAACTGTTTAAATGTTTCTGTGACGATACGAAATTTTGTTTGAATAAATACCGTTTTCCAAACAGGGGTTCTCAAATGGATGCAAGGGTCTCAACTGTCAGTATCATTTAGTTATAATATATTTCACATTGAGACTGTGAATTATTATTTCGAAAATTTCATCCGAACACAATGTATTTAATTCTTTTAGTTCAACTTTTGATTTTTTAAAATAATTTCTGCGTGTACAATCGAGACCGATCGTCATAGAAGGCCTCAACATTGACCTGCAACGTCACAACCTGAGGGCATAGTAGACAAATAGCTCGTTCTCACGTTGCAGGTCAGTGTTGAGTCCTACAATAACGATTGGTTTAAGCACAAAGATGTATAAGGCAGAGTTTAGACTTTCGATCTCATTGGGGAATTTTCGCAATAGGCTAAACAATGTCAAGGTTGCTAAATTAAACGACCATGGTGCCAACTAAAAAAACAACATATACCTCTTTTAAAAACCTAGTTTTTCATCACTTCCTTTATTCTGTACACCGGATACACTCAATGGCTAGCTTTTGATAGCTTTCCGCAATATATATAAATCTCTTAATACTTCTGTGTGTTTGTTCAAAAGGCTTTCTTCCTATAGTCTGTCACATGTTACTCAGTACGGTTGATTTAAAGCACAGCTAAATATTGAATTGAACGATCCCCCAAATGCCCCATTGCCTTTCGAAAGGTTACTCATAAATGGGCGACCGCCTTGGTCAGTGGTATTGTTCATCTTATTGAAGTGCTGAGCTGGGTAGGCTAGGGGTGCGGAAGGGACCCACTCAAGTTCCATTGAAAGATATTAATAACAATTTATTACCGTTGTTAATTATTTTTTTTTACTAATAACATCTAGTCCCTTCTCTCTCCTCCTCTTTTTCTTCCTTTCTCTCTCCCCCGGCATGGTCGAGTGTCCATCTGTCCATCGTCCTTTATTTATCCCCCTCCCCCACACAAATGTCCGCGGACTGGCCACTTGCCTCAACCCTGACCAGCTATACATAAATAGAATGAGCCCAGTGCATCATGGGAGTGATTAAAAGCCGACACATCGTCTGACCTTTGGGTGACGACGATTCATGTCTGCAACTGTAAAATGTGGGACACTTTGACCTACCAAATGCTATGACCTGAGGGAGAAGGGTCAGAATGAACAATTAATTGAAAGTGAAATACACAAACTTTCGCTTCATTCGTTTCGAAAGACATATACTTTAATATGTGTTACAATTACTTTTACAATAACAGCAATATCAATTGTCTGCCTACCCTTGAAGGACGTAGTGGCACGGTTGAAGGAAGCAGTGGCACAGTTGCAGAGCGTAATGGCAGATTTTAAGGGCGCATAGGTGGGTGGATATTTTTTAGATACTGGCATTGCTTTTGTTAAGTGGCGTGTCTCTTCTGTGATATGCTACTCTTTTGGGTGTACCTTTTGACGGCGTTTAGGCATAGCTTTTAGGCATGTTGTTTAGGCATGACACTTTTAGCATGAGATGTTGGCATCTAGACAGACATTTGTACTGAGAAATGTAGAGATTTGTTTTGTATCTTGAGAGGCGGGCTCAGATAAAAGGGAGTTTCAAATGTTGCATGAACTTGTTCGTTCGGACCTGTGGTTTACATTTATTTAGCGGGGTGTGCTGAGTGACAGGGATAAGGGATGTAATGACTGGATTGAAGGCGTCCTGGCAGGCTTGAAGGACGCAGAGGTAGGGTTGAAAAACTTAAAGGCAGGGTTGAAGGATGTAAAGGCAGGGTTGAAGGACATAGAGGCAGGGTTAAAGGACCTAGAGGCAGAGTTGAAGGACGTAGAGGCAGGGTTAAAGGACCTATATGCAGGGTTGAAGGACGTAGAGGCAGGGTTAAAGGACCTAGAGGCAGAGCTGAAGGACGTCGAGGCAGAGTTGAAGGACGTAGAGGCAGGGTTGAAGGACGTAGAGGCAGAGTTGAAGGAATTAGAGGCAGGGTTGAAGGACGTAGAGGCAGGGTTGAAGGAATTAGAGGCAGGGTTGAAGGACGTAGAGGCAGGGTTGAAGGACGTAGAGACAGGGTTGAAGGACGTAGAGGCAGGGTTGAAGGACTTAAAGGCAGGGTTGAAAGACGTAGTGGCAGGGTTGAAGGACGCAGTGGCACAGTTGCAGAGCGTAATGGCAGATTTGAAGGGCGCATGGGTGGGTGGATATTTTTGTAGATACTGGCATTGCTTTTGTTAAGTGGCTTGTCTCCTTAGTGCGCATCATTCCTTTGAGTTTATGTCTGACTAGGAAGTCTGAGTTGTTCATAATTCTCTGTTCTTTATTTCTTCTTTCATCTCTTTCCTTTTTTTTTCAGCTCGCTAATAGTCTCCCATTCTCTGCCAGTCACTCTTAGGACTGTATGTCTAAAACAAATTAGATACTGCACTATTTAGTGGTTTTCCTTCATTGTCTCTATATTTAGGCTTATCTATCTATATAATTCTCCTCTTTCCTCAAGAGTTTGGACGAGAAGAAGAAGTAAAGGAAAGATCACTCTCTTATTTCTGTGTTACGGTCGTAGCGCAGCATGCTGTGAATGAAAATGGTGCGAATTTGGATATTGAATGGAAGTGGGATTCACAAGGTGGAAGCCGGAAGGGATGGACAGGAAGTAGAGTTGGGAAATAGGTTGTTTACGTCATTTGTGATCATGTGAAAGTATTTTTAGATTAACACTGCGGTCGCATTGCATTGGCCTAAGGCCGGCCCTGCAAAATAGCGCCGTATGCTACGCCGCCGGTCGACTAGTAAATTATAAAGAAGTAAATTTCGTTCTAAGACTCAGTAATGTCATAATCGTGTCGAACATGTTCATAAGAAACTAAAACTGATATTTCAATCACATTTGTGTGAGTTTTTTTTTTTTTTTTTTGGGGGGAGGGGGATGGCTTCAATCAATTCATTGTTAAGTTGGATACCAAACGCCAATATAGTTACCAATGGATATTGTAGACTTAGTATTTTTCGAAATTGTATTTCAATCTATGATTCAAAGACACATACATTGCGATGAAGAAAAAAATGTTTATTTTGTTATTAAATAATTATTTTGTTTTTTATTTTCGGTTTGGTACATTTGAATTAAAAAATTCGACAAAATAAATGGACGCCTACAAGATATCCCAATGATTACTTCTCTTTCTTCCCGCCCCCCACTTTTTTCAATACACATTTAAACCTTTGTTTCTCTCCTGGAATATCCGCCTTCACGCCCCGTGTGATCGCCTCCTTAGTTTCATAAACATAGAGGACGCAGTGAGTCATTTATATTTATTGTTGAGTACACAGCTCATTAGTGCCGCAATGAATTGTCTGCCCCTTGATTGAGTTGTATCCCCCTCCACTTCATGTATGAGTAATTTTTTTTTTTTTGATGCCGTAATTATCTTCCCCTGTCAATTTAACATTTGATGCTGGTTTTAAGATATTACCGCTTGTGTCTTCGGGGGGTCTAAAAATGGTTTTAATATGACATTGTCTCTGTTTGTTTGATGCTGGGCGGCTTTGCTTGTAGGGCGGCTTTATAAGATTGGCGGGTGGAGAATTATGGCTGCAACTTTTTTCTTTGTCTTTTCTTTTATATTTTAAAATATTTTTTTTTCTTTCTGCCTTTAGGTACTAATTAATTTTAACTTCACGTCATTCAGGAAGACCAACGTCACATCAGAAAGACATGTCCATTGATTGATTGATTGATCGACTGTCTGATTGATTTTCTGCCTGTTGCCTGATTGATTGATTGGTCGATTGATTGACCGTTCGATTGATTGATCTTTCCATTGATGTATTTAATTGATCAAGGGATTAATTGATTGATTTGACTGACTGACTGATCGATTGATTGACTGTGTGGTTGATAAATTGACTGTCTGGTTGATTGAATGAATGATTCATAGATTGACTGCGTGTTTGATTCACTGTCAGGTTTTAGTAATTAATTAATTGACTGTCTGGTTGATTGATTGATTGATTCATTCATTGATATAAAATACAAGAGGAGGCGCAGTGGCTTAGTGGTAAAGCACTTGGCTTCAGAATCTGGGGTCCGGGTTTGAATCTCGGTGTAGACTGGGAATTTGAATTTCTGGAGCCTTAGGGAGCTTCCGAGTTCACCCAGCTCTATTGGGTAATGACATTAGTTGGGTAAAAATAAAGGTAGGTGTGATGGCCGCATGACACATTCGTTAACCGTTGGCCACAGAAACAGATAACCTTAACATCATATGCCCTATAGATCACAAGGTCGGGAAACTGTGTATTGTATTTACTATTAAGCATAAGCACACGAAGAAATACACACGAGATTATAAATTCAAAATAGCTTTCGATCTTCTTTCATATACCTCTTAATAATTGCAACGAGCCGACCTGCGCGTAGATACGCCCCCATCTCCTTTTTTTTTTCTAAGCGTCGCTCTCTGTCATCATGAAAATTACATGGGGTAACTCTAGTCCGACTTGCAGAAATAAAAGAGTTATCTTTCCATGACTTTTTCATTTCGGTGTCCCGAATGGTCGGACCATGTAGAGAATTATAGATAAGTTCTGTTTATATGTAAACTAGACATATGTTACCCGCGACCCGGGGGTCTTTATTTGCGCATTACTGTCGATATAGTCACAATTAAACGAAATAATAATGTATTAAATAAAGCGAATGTGTCAATGTAAAAATAGTGTGAATGAAGCTATCAAATAAAAATAGCTAATAGGCTTAAATCCATTTTTTCAAATTAAAACATTTGCTTGTAGGCCTACATATATTTGATTAAAATTTGAGATGAATAGACTTAATTTTGTATGTTCATGTGTTAAAGTATAAAGTAGATCTTGAGGTAGACATAGATCTAAATTTACACTAATCTAGAGTTAAAAATTGGCTTTTATAGAGTTCATTCTTTGTTGCGCATGCGTGACCTTTTTTCATGAATGAATATAGGCCTATCTCAACACGGCTACCCAACTTTAGCGAACAGCGAACGAATGTATTAAAAATGCTTTAGAAAAGCAAATTTGAATGTTAAATTGATTAAAATATGAAATGAATGGACAATAATTAGTATGTTTATGTGTTAAAGCACAAAACTATCTTTGCGAAAAATTTTTTTATCATCTTAGAGTTCAATAAGATTTTTAGACCTAGACCTAGGAATAGACTCATTTTGAGAGATGTGTTAATGTGTAACCAATTGGTAATGTCTAATAAAAGAATGTTCGCCGGGAAATCTGTAGTCACAGATATCAGGAACTAATTTATGTAAAAAATGCTTTTGAAACACAAAATTGAAGGTTAATTTTATTACATAATGAAATCAATGGATCTTCTTTTGTATTTTCATGTGTCAAAGTAAAAAACTATGTGCGCAAAGTGTATTTCTTAAAATTAGATCTAGGTCTAAATCCTTTCGATCTTTTCTCATGTCAACAATGTTAACCATGGCCTAGATCCATAAAATACTATAGCTGTAATAGAGTCGGACAACTTTATTTTTTTTGAGGGTCTTAAGTTTGTTTTAGGGCTACAATACATACACTACGGTCTAATTTAGTAACCAGAACATTCCTGCCTAGTTTTATCAATATTGGTCAAGGGGTTTTGATGTCTACAAGTAACATACATACATACATACACCTCATATTCTACTATATAATATAGATGTGCAACACTTACATGCATGGTTTAATCCTCAAGGAACATGGTTTCATTCATTTAAAAATCCTGAAAAATCTTTGCCGACTTCATTTAAAAAAAAAAAAAATACGAGTTAATAGCCACACCAATTACGACCATTAGTTGAATTTCTTCACCCGTGCCATGGGATGAATATCTTACGTGCTGATGAAGGACTTGAAGTCATCTGTCCTATCTCCCATTTTTTTTTCCCATTTAAGTCCCCTTTCTTTTTGTGTCTATTAATCTTCTGAGTTTACTGTGTGGGATTTTTTTTTTAAACATATCGTACTCGAGATTGATCTCCCTTGGTACTTTGTTCATTCTGTCTGCTCTTGGTAGTAAAAAAGATTACAGACTAGAAGACTAGAAGAGAGTACTTGCTGACTTCATATGTTTATATGCTTTTTTAAACAACACAAAACTCACGCATTTATGTTTTGGATGCTTCCTTTTAGTCTTCCTTTGAACCCACTATTTAATGATTGAAGACCTTGTGTTTCGTCATTACACCATCCATCTTGATACAACCCCCCCCCATCCCGGTCCCCCCAGCAACCATTCAATAAAACGATTTATGACTTTGGGCAGGTTTCAAGGGTGTCCCTATCCTCCCCGGTCCGACTCTCAAGAGTACGACCGGGAGTATAAACTGTCCATTTATCTAGGCCCGGACAAGAAAGAAAAAAAATGGTAAGGGTCATCTATCTGACCACAGAACCGTTTTGACCGGGAATGACTGTTAAGAAATGGTGTGGGGCGATGGGGTGGAAATTGGTCACTCGAGGACAAGTAATTAAATACTACTTTCCTTAAAGGGTCGTGGAAAAAAAAAGATAAATTGTATCTTTATATTTTTTATAAACCTTGTGATAAGTGATTATAGTGGGATAGACCCAACGGCCTGGGAGCAGTTGAAAGTCAGATGACCCCATGAGCCATGATAAGTCGAGAACACACATTAAGTCTAGACTATACGTGCATTGGCTTATGAGTAAATCTATATATCTGTCTATGTTTGTGTAAGTCCTAGTTTTTTCGGTGTTTAGCTACTTCCTGTTCAATAATGATGTGAGTCAACAGTTGTTATTGGTTACCATTCATTAAATTGTTGCATTACTATAATCCAACACGTGTGATACTTAGCTGTGTAACTGTAATATCATATTTACGATTTTTTTGTATATAACAAATAGCTACACGTATAAAGCGTTTATGAAAAGGATATACTAGGTAAAATATATATATGTCAGGGTTCTAATTTATATATATATTGCTGCCACTTGTCTCTTTTCTTGTTGTGTTTCTTGACTTGGCTCACTAGCGGGTTTCTTGACTTGGTTCCTGTGGCTCACTAGCGGGTTTCTTGAATATTAAATAATACTTACTTGGTACTTTCTTGGTTACTCAATTATAATTCAATACTTGCTTAACTGAAATACGAACACTTAATATACATCAACTCTAACTCCTTATATTCACGAATATCGATAATACTTTAATACTTAATAAAGCACACAATTATATCACTCTTATGAAATAGTAATACACAAAACACCAGTCCATCAACTTATAAATATATAAATGCATAAATACCAGTCCAGGAAGTAAACGTCCAACCTTCCTGGACCGGGAGCAAGACCTTACTGACTAACACATTCTCTCGCACATTCAACGAAGGCTTAATCACTCAGTTCACAACACGTGCAACACTTCGCATTCATAACAAGGGGATATAACAATCATATCAAAATATCAAAATAACATTCATTCTCGCCATACCTCTCCCTGACAATATATATTTCTCAGATTAAAAGCAAAGAGGCGACAAGTAAACAGAACTAAAAAACATTGAAATGCGAAGAGTTTTGAAACAACTGTTTGTCCAGCCAACTTTATTTGTAGGGGGAAATTTAGTTGTGAGAGCAGAGAGCTCTTGGGCCAGCCATAGCACCCGGATATAACGGAACTTATTATATACCGATACATTCATCGGCAGCTTTCACCAATAGATCTCAACTTTAAACTTGACATCATCTGCAGCTTTCACCAATAGATCTCAACTTTAAACTTTACATCATCTGCAGCTTTCGCCAATAGATCTCAACTTTAAACTTGACATCATTTGCAGCTTTCACCAATAGATCTCAACTTTAAACTTGACATCATCTGCAGCTTTCAGCAATAGATCTCAACTTTAAGCTTAACAGGGTCTCGACATCATCTGCAGCTTTCACCAATAGATCTCAACTTTAAGCTCGACATCATCTGCAGCTGTCACCAATAGATCTCAACTTTAATCTCGACATCATCTGCAGCTTTCACCGATAGATCTCAACTTTGAACTTGACATCATCTGCAGCTTTCACCAATAGATCTCAACTTTAAGCTTAACAGGGTCTCGACCTCATCTGCAGCTTCACCAATAGATCTCAACTTTGAGCTCGACATCATCTGCAGCTGTCACCAATAGATCTCAACTTTAATCTCGACATCATCTGCAGCTTTCACCAATAGATCTCAACTTTAAGCTCGACATCATCTGCAGCTGTTACCAATAGATCTCAACTTTAAGCTCGACATCATCTGCAGCTTTCACCAAAATATTTTCAAACTGGGCATTATCTATCATTCGCAGAAAAAAAAAGGTTTCCTTAGGTCCATTTTGCCCAATAGTGGGGCACTGGTATTACTCTTACGCCTCTGATAAACTAACACTGTAGTAAATGACAACAAAGGTCAATGTTACATTCGCACGAGTAAAAATCCTTGCACTGCAATAAGTCTTAAACCTGCACCCACGTAATTGGAACCCGTGCAGCCCTATCGCTCGACCTTCACAAATTGATGATGTGCGTATGAAGGACGATGAGAAGGGGGCAGGGATGGAGGGGGGGAACTTTTAAAGATATTAATGAGGGCTGTAACACTTGGGCGCCTCCTCTTGGTAATTTTAAAAAAAATATGCATTAAACTATATTGTTTAAGACAGGGGAGGAAACTCTTAAATCTCTAGTTTGTACAAAGCATTAAAATAGCCTGCCATGAAATAACAAGGGGAGAAAACACTTCAGGTTGATCAGCCCTTGGATTTATGGGTATCCGGCATTCTTGATAACAATTTATTTCATTTAATTTACTGGATAGCTTTTCACGATCCCTCTTTATTTGTCCCTCTTCTTCTAGAACTCTTTCTCTTTTTCTCACATCCTCTCTTTCTATCCATCTCTTTCTCCTCCTCTCTCTCCCTCTCTTTTTCCCACATGTAAACCCTGCACGTAGACGCACACTTGCACGAGGACTGCTCACTCTCTGCACCCGCAACCTCCCTCCCCTAGTCAATGCATTCCCAAGATAATATTGATTATGACACCGAGTCAATACACTCTGGCTACAGACATCAGTTTGCCGTTCTGCCCAGTCCGAGCGCATCCGCCCCCCCCTCCCCCCAACTATTTAACCATCGGGTAATGGAAACTTATCATCATTTGAAGCCATCAAAATATTGTCGGACAGGATGTAATGCAAACATCTGAGGGTGTCCGAGCGATGCAGAGTATATTTGTCTTTCAGCCGCATTCTGATGTGCCTTTAGCTGCAATGTTAGAGCACCACAGTGTGGAGAGGACAGTTTGGGTTCTACACCAACTTCATTACGTCCCTTACTGAAAGAGTGGATGCGTGCGTAAAATACTCCATTTCTTGCTATTTAAGTGAAGTCGTGACGGGCTTGATCGAAGGGTGAAAATATAATATCTAATCAAATAGTAAATAAATTGTACCGACTGTCTTAATGCTACATGATATGTTAGACCCAAAGACGATCTAGAGCTGAAGACAGAGAAAGGAAAAGTTCCCTGCCTCAGACACTGACAGCGTCAGTTGTGACTATATATAATGTAAGTCGCTATTGGGTCTTCTTTAATTCTGGGATTCGATGACAATGTCTTATTATAATTATCGGAAGGATTTTTGTGAGATTCTTGGAAGATACAAAGTCACTGAATCGTGTTCATCATCATCATTGTAAGTCCCATGATTTGTGTCGTAAAGGTGCTGTGACGATTCACGTCACTAAATCTCTTCACCATTTTCGGACAGCAGCGGTCCTAAAAATATTAAGAGAGGCCTGTCCATTTTGTTCACGTTGTCCAGCCAGCTTTTCTTTGGGGGATTCTTTGTTCGTGCTCCCTCCACTGTGCCTGGAAGGATCATTTTTGACAGTGAGTCGTTTCTAACTCTCGGACCTTGTTCAGCTTTCGTCTCATCACAGTATTGAGAGAGTTAAAACAAAACATCATGGCATTTTTTTTTGTCATCGGACTTTTTATCTTTTTTTTTTCTGTTGCTGCCATTTTTTTTCAAAGCCTTTTTATCTATTTTTCCCCTGTCACGACTTTTTATCTTTTTTTTTATGTCAAGGCCTTTTATTATTATTTTTTTTTTATTTGTGTCTAGCCCTTTTGTCTTTTCAGTCACGGCCTTATATCTTTTTTTTTTGTTTCCTGTCTTGGCCTTTTATCATTTTGTACATCATTTATCTCTTTCTTGATTTCCCAGTTCTCACCTCATACACAAACATATACACTCTCATACATGCATTCTGTCTTGCACAAACTTTGTTTTAACAACTGTGTTTGAAATCTCGTCAATTCTCGTTTTTCATACTCATACGTCATCTTGCCTCGTTTTCTTTTTTCTTAGGCAAACTTAGATTCGCGTCTATGAAAAGATAATTTAATGTTAATTTCACTGGTTCATTCCCCTGTTTCTATGCTACGCTTGAAAGGCGTCCTCACGACAAGCAATCATTTCTCTGTTTGTCGCCTTCAGTGTATCGCCTCTTGGAATTGGACGTCAAGCGATTTCTCTTTTCCCTCTTTCTTAAGTGATGCTAAATTAGTTTTGTTTGTTTGATCATCTGCTTCCGTCCCTCCTGCTCTTTTTTTAAGCCCCGCCCCCTCCTTTTTAATGAGACAGTAGAAACTAAAGTGAATTGATCCAATAATGAGACAGTAGAAACTAAAGTGAATTGATCCAATAATGAGACAGTAGAAACTAAAGTGAAGTGATCCAATAATGAGACAGTAGAAACTAAAGTGAAGTGATCCAATAATGAGACAGTAGAAACTAAAGTGAAGTGATCCAATAATGAGACAGTAGAAACTAAAGTGAAGTGATCCAATAATGAGACAGTAGAAACTAAAGTGAAGTGATCCAATAATGAGACAGTAGAAACTAAAGTGAAGTGATCCAATAATGAGACAGTAGAAACTAAAGTGAAGTGATCCAATAATGAGACAGTAGAAACTAAAGTGAAGTGATCCAATAATGAGACATTATTCCGACTACGACGATAGAAACCAACAAGCAGTTAATAGAAAAGGAAATCATCAACATTCTTTGTAAAATTATGTAGAATTTTTAGTGTAATAACATTTTGAGAAACCGCGTTTTTGTTTTTATAGTTTGCTGAGCACATCTGTCCAGACTTGGCAACCACTAAGTAGGGACAGAGCTAGTCAATGCTATTAGCCCATCTGTTAAATTAATGCTTATAAGTGAGGAATCGTGTTCTGTGTTTGATCAAGTTGATGATTTAAGTTGTTTTTTTCAAACTTGCTATTTTGTAAGAAAATTGACGTCAGTGATTTTTTCTTCATTGACCATTATAACATTGCAACTGGAATCAAGTTGCAGACTTCTCTAAATACTGCGGATGCCTGGTCTTGCAGTATGTGCGTTGACTATCGTTTGGACATCTTGATGCTTATCTGTTCATACCCATCCCCCTGCCATCCCCCGATATCTTGCGACTAGATTTCGACTAGAATGTAGATTATCTTCCACTCTGAAGGAACACCCGAAACATATAAAACATGTCCTTCTAAAACTACGTCATGTTCTTACTCTACAGGCGTTTCATCTTTTACGGTCTTAAGGCCATAAAAATTTCCACAAACAGCAATTCCAATGAATCTTTAAGCTTTATAGTACTGAGATTCCTTGGTGGTATTATGTACAGTAAAGTAAAGTTCCCCTTTCAGACCTTGTGGTCTATAGGGCAGATGATGTAAAGGTCACCTGTTTCTGTGGCCTACGGTTAACGAGGGTGTCATGTGGCCAGCACAACGACCAACCGCCTTTACTTTTCCCCAACTAATGTCAGGTACCCATTTAGAGCTGGATGGACTCAGAGGCCCCAGAACCGAAATGAAAATCCCAGTCTTCACCGAGATTCGAACCCGGGACCTTCGGTTCGGGAGTCAAAAGCTTTACCGCTCAGCCACCGCGCCTCCGTTGTGTACAGTGTACGGTACAGACATATTGTCTTTGGCAGGGAAGCATCGTCTAGAGTCTAGGGCAAGATATGGCCCACATGCAGATAAGTTTAAACAATATAAAGGTCGTCGACGATGATGAACGATATTGAACAAAAAGTTTAATAATCAATGAAGGGAACCATCGAATGTCGTATCATCGAAATATCTACCTCAGAAACTAAAGCCGACCTCACTCTAGAGCTGCCAAAGTCATCTCCATGTTTTCTTTTCTCCACTACCAATCCTGGTTTTGTTTTTAATAATCATGTCACTGTCTCTGAAGTCAAAACTTTCCCTTTTTAGAAAAAAATAACGTTTCGCGCCATATATATATATATGTACAGTATATATGTATATATATATATATATATATATATATATATATATGTATATATGTATGCATATATATATATATATGCATGCAATATATATGTATGTATATATATATATATGTATGTATAAATATATATATATATATATATATATATATATATATATATATATATATATATATATATATATATATATATATATATATATATATATATATGTTTTCTTGCATTTGTCACTGCTGAAATCATTCTCCTGGCATCTACAGTTCATTATTCATCCTATTAAAAAATTACCTTTTCAATAATGTTTTACTTGAAAAAATATTCTAATATAAATTAGAAAGTCACTTACTATATTGCAAATAAAACATATTTAGATTTAGGCTTTGAAGATCGTTAACCAAAAAAAAATATTAGAATAATAATATGTTTTAAAAAAGCTCATTTGTAAGTGATACATTTTGTTTAATAAGCATGTTTGAAACTTTGTTTTGTTACAGAACTATAACTCAAAGCTCTAACAAAAAATTTCGGAAGTGGGAGGAGAAAGACTCTACTCTAAATTTGTTTGCATTTTTAGGATTGAAGCATAAATTATGTGCTATAGACCCAAATTTAATAAACTAGAAAAATAGCAGATTGAGTAACGGTTGGAAAAGGGCGACTAGGAAAAGAATATTTGGGTTCAGAACTCATCTCAATCGTTACTCTTATACTGAAGAATTCCAAATCAAAGTTTTTCTGTAAAAAATTATGATAAATTTATGTGAAATGATATCGCCATATTTGACTATTTTGTTTTAAAACATCATGTTTTCGTCTGGAAAGGGGAGGGGCGGTAGAATGAAAACGATTAATCCTCGCTCCTTTTTATAATTACTGTTAATGATTGCATTTGGCATTAAAGAATAGTGGTTGTGCGATTCGATATAAGAATTTAATTTATTGCACATATAAAGTATATTAGTGACAGATTTTTCTTATAAATTTGTAATTTCTTAACTATAATTCAAAAAGGAAAAGTATTGGTTTGTCCGATGGGCGGAAGGCGATTGCATGTATCACCCCTCCCATCTGGGACAACCCTTTTTCATTTTATATTTACTTATGATAAAATTTGAGATTAGAGTGTGGTGCGACATAATATACAAATGGGTTCATATATCAATACGTAGCTTATATTAGATAGATATTCAACTAATTTTGTTGACAAACTATGATTTCCCCCTAAAATTAGGACCACCACCCCCCACACACTCAAAGGGTTTAGGTGGGAATGGCAGTAGATGTATTCGCCCCCCCCCATCCAATCGGAAAACAGGGGAACGGTTACAAAAAGTTTATGGGGTGGGGGGGTGGGATTGATGCCATCGCCCCCTCCCGACCACACCAAATCGGCCAAAATGCCTTAGGGGGGGCGAAATAATCTAAAAATAGGTTAAAATGTAAATAATTAGCATATATTATTAACATAAGTAATAAATTCGTATACAAATTGTGTGAATCCTATACTAAAATTCGTCCGCACCCC
>JAZGLO010001279.1:0-24207 GCA_036873155.1 Biomphalaria sudanica | reverse complement strand
AAAGAAAGAGAGAGAGAGAGAGAGGCAGGAATGTTAGATTTGTTTGAAACGTTACACAGAGACTGAGAGAGAGAGAGAGAGAGAGAGAGAGAGAGAATATTGTGAGATGGGTAGAACTGACATGACGACATTACAAATAACATGTATATATGAACAAATGAATGATAAACAAAAGCTGAAATGGAAAGACAGACACTAAATCAGGTCATTTGATTCAAGCCAACGGGACGCATTGTCTTCTTATAATTGAAGAACATCCATAAAACATAAAGAAACGAAACGTTCCGAAACAAACAAACAAATATAACAATACGTTTGAGTTTAGATGTGTGGGTGACTAGCTATGTGTGTGTATCTCTTTCTTATAACAATACGTTTGAGTTTAGATGTGTGGGTGACTAGCTATGTGTATGTATCTCTTCCTTATAACAATACGTTTGAGTTTAGATGTGTGGGTGACTAGCTATGTGTATGTATCTCTTCCTTGTAACAATACGTTTGAGTTTAGATGTGTGGGTGACTAGCTATGTGTGTGTATCTCTTCCTTGTAACAATACGTTTGAGTTTAGATGTGTGGGTGACTAGCTATGTGTGTGTATCTCTTCCTTATAACAATACGTTTGAGTTTAGATGTGTGGGTGACTAGCTATGTGTATGTATCTCTTCCTTGTAACAATGCGTTTGAGTTTAGATGTGTGGGTGACTAGCTATGTGTATGTATCTCTTCCTTGTAACAATGCGTTTGAGTTTAGATGTGTGGGTGACTAGCTATGTGTATGTATCTCTTCCTTGTAACAATACGTTTGAGTTTAGATGTGTGGGTGACTAGCTATGTGTGTGTATCTCTTCCTTATAACAATACGTTTGAGTTTAGATGTGTGGGTGACTAGCTATGTGTATGTATCTCTTCCTTGTAACAATACGTTTGAGTTTAGATGTGTGGGTGACTAGCTATGTGTATGTATCTCTTCCTTGTAACAATACGTTTGAGTTTAGATGTGTGGGTGACTAGCTATGTGTATGTATCTCTTCCTTGTAACAATACGTTTGAGTTTAGATGTGTGGGTGACTAGCTATGTGTATGTATCTCTTCCTTGTAACAATACGTTTGAGTTTAGATGTGTGGGTGACTAGCTATGTGTGTGTGTGTGTGGGAGTGAGTTGGTGGGGAGTGGCGTGTATTTAAACAATTGCATCCATGTGAGGTTTGAAATGAGGAAACACAAAGTGTGTGGTGCCATGGAAGAGGAGGAAGGGAAAGGAAGCGTTTGTGGGTAGTCAGAGGTGTGTTAGCGGGGTGTGGGTAGTCAGGGGTGTGTTAGCGGGTGTGGGTAGTCAGGGGTGTGTAGCGGGGTGTGGGTAGTCAGGGGTGTGTTAGCGGGGTGTGGGTAGTCAGAGGTGTGGTAGCGGGGTGTGGGTAGTCAGAGGTGTGTTAGCGGTGTGTGGGTAGTCAGAGGTGTGTTAGCGGGGTGTGGGTAGTCAGGGGTGTGTTAGCGGGGTGTGGGTAGTCAGGGGTGTGTTAGCGGGGTGTGGGTAGTCAGGGGTGTGTTAGCGGGGTGTGGGTAGTCAGGGGTGTGTTAGCGGGGTGTGGGTAGTCAGGGGTGTGTTAGCGGGGTGTGGGTAGTCAGGGGTGTGTTAGCGGGGTGTGGGTAGTCAGAGGTGTGTTAGCGGGGTGTGGGTAGTCAGGGGTGTGTTAGCGGGGTGTGGGTAGTCAGGGGTGTGTTAGCGGGGTGTGGGTAGTCAGGGGTGTGTTAGCGGGGTGTGGGTAGTCAGGGGTGTGTTAGCGGTTTGTGGGTAGTCAGGGGTGTGTTAGCGGGGTGTGGGTAGTCAGGGGTGTGTTAGCGGGGTGTGGGTAGTCAGGGGTGTGTTAGCGGGGTGTGGGTAGTCAGGGGTGTGTTAGCGGGGTGTGGGTAGTCAGAGGTGTGTTAGCGGGGTGTGGGTAGTCAGAGGTGTGTTAGCGGTGTGTGGGTAGTCAGAGGTGTGTTAGCGGGGTGTGGGTAGTCAGGGGTGTGTTAGCGTGGTGTGGGTAGTCAGGGGTGTGTTAGCGGGGTGTGGGTAGTCAGGGGTGTGTTAGCGGGGTGTGGGTAGTCAGGGGTGTGTTAGCGGGGTGTGGGTAGTCAGGGGTGTGTTAGCGGGGTGTGGGTAGTCAGGGGTGTGTTAGCGGGGTGTGGGTAGTCAGGGGTGTGTTAGCGGGGTGTGGGTAGTCAGGGGTGTGTTAGCGTGGTGTGGGTAGTCAGGGGTGTGTTAGCGGGGTGTGGGTAGTCAGGGGTGTGTTAGCGGGGTGTGGGTAGTCAGGGGTGTGTTAGCGGGGTGTGGGTAGTCAGGGGTGTGTTAGCGGGGTGTGGGTAGTCAGGGGTGTGTTAGCGGGGTGTGGGTAGTCAGGGGTGTGTTAGCGGGGTGTGGGTAGTCAGGGGTGTGTTAGCGGGGTGTGGGTAGTCAGGGGTGTGTTAGCGGGGTGTGGGTAGTCAGGGGTGTGTTAGCGGGGTGTGGGTAGTCAGAGGTGTGTTAGCGGGGTGTGGGTAGTCAGGGGTGTGTTAGCGGGGTGTGGGTAGTCAGGGGTGTGTTAGCGGGGTGTGGGTAGTCAGGGGTGTGTTAGCGGGGTGTGGGTAGTCAGAGGTGTGTTAGCGGGGTGTGGGTAGTCAGAGGTGTGTTAGCGGGGTGTGGGTAGTCAGGGGTGTGTTAGCGGGGTGTGGGTAGTCAGGGGTGTGTTAGCGGGGTGTGGGTAGTCAGGGGTGTGTTTGCGGGGTGTGGGTAGTCAGGGGTGTGTTAGGGGTGTGGGTAGTCAGGGGTGTGTTAGCGGGGTGTGGGTAGTCAGGGGTATGTTAGCGGGGTGTGGGTAGTCAGGGGTGTGTTAGCGGGGTGTGGGTAGTCAGGGGTGTGTTAGCGGGGTGTGGGTAGTCAGGGGTGTGTTAGCGGGGTGTGGGTAGTCAGGGGTGTGTTAGCGGGTGTGGGTAGTCAGGGGTGTGTTAGCGGGTGTGGGTAGTCAGGGGTGTATTAGCGGGGTGTGGGTAGTCAGGGTGTGTTAGCGGGGTGTGGGTAGTCAGGGGTGTGTTAGCGGGGTGTGGTAGTCAGGGATGTGTTAGCGGGGTGTGGGTAGTCAGGGGTGTTAGCGGGTGTGGGTGGTCAGGGGTGTGTTAGCGGGTGTGGGTGGTCAGAGGTGTGTTAGCGGTGTGTGGGTGGTCAGGGGTGTGTTAGCGGGGTGTGGGTAGTCAGGGGTGTGTTAGCGGGGTGTGGGTAGTCAGGGGTGTGTTAGCGGGGTGTGGGTAGTCAGGGGTGTGTTAGCGGGGTGTGGTAGTCAGGGGTGTGTTAGCGGGGTGTGGGTAGTCAGGGGTGTGTTAGCGGGGTGTGGGTAGTCAGGGGTGTGTTAGCGGGGTGTGGGTAGTCAGGGGTGTGTTAGCGGGGTGTGGGTAGTCAGGGGTGTGTAGCGGGGTGTGGGTAGTCAGAGGTGTGTTAGCGGGGTGTGGGTAGTCAGAGGTGTGTTAGCGGGGTGTGTGGGGGGTGCAAGAGTGTAGGAGCTGCGATAGAAATAAATTGGTTGCTTATGATCTGTGAAAAGAGAAAGTGGTTGAGGGAGAGACAATGGAAAGTTGAAGGGAGAGAAAGAAGGAGACAATGGAAAGTTGAAGGGAGAGAAAGAAGGAGACAATGGACAACTTGAAACTTGAAGTCTGAGGTGTCCGATCTATTTGTCTGAAGTGGGCTTCGTCATATGAAAGCATAATTTTAGAAACTGGAGCAGATTAAACTCTGGACTTTTTATCTAGACAACGAATACAAAGTGACTTTAAAGAGGCACAGGGATAAAAGAAAGAGAGTTGGAAGCAGTACGGTGCAATATGGAACAGAAAAGCAATATCTATAGTTTGTTGTACTTGTGGCATTAGTTCGGACTGTAGCAGTAATTATTTAACTACAGCAAAATATATGATAAAAAAATATTTTTAGATAAGGTATATGCCTTTGTCATGATTGGTGAAATGAAATAAAAAACTTTACCCCAAGATTAAAAAAAAACAAAAAAAAACAATTATTGCTACCACTGCTAGAGGTATGTTCAGACCTCTTGCTTTGGTAGAACTTAAGATAGGGAAGGCGGATAGGTAAATGATGCAGAGTTTATACCAAGACATTACAACCATATTAAGGTCCTAATAAAACAGAACTATATTAAAGTCAATACCAGGGAGCCTGACCAAATGAACACGTTTAGGCTTTCAATCTAAGAACAATAAAACATGAAATTAGAGACAATTCGCAAGGAGTTATCAAACAGAAATGCAAAGACTTCAATACTATTTGTGAATTTTTACGTATTAAAAAAATAGAAAGTGTTAGCATGGATTCTATCTGCTGTAAGACATCTATGTGAGGTATGTTTGAATGACAAGTTTGAATGTCATGTTTGTATGACACATCTGTGTAACATGTTTATATGATGTATTTATCTGACATGTTTGTATGATATGCTTGTCGGGCAAATTTGTAAGGCTTGTTGATTTAGTATGTTTGAGATAATGTTTGTAGGACATGTTTCTTAGTCATACTTGTAAGACATGTTTGTATGACATGTTTGTATTGTATAGGATATTAGTGTGATATGTTTTACAAAAGTACATTGTTAATTTTCAACATAGTTCTGTTCGGAGAAGAAAAATCGGCAATCTTTTTCAACGAAACTTGATTCTGCATAAAATATAATGTGTCTTCTGTGTCTCGTGTGTCTTCTGTGTCTCGTGTGTCTTCTGTGTCTCGTGTGTCTTGTTTGTCCTGAAGTCGCTATATTTTACTCATCTTAATTATTCTAACTGTAAATGTGCATTTGAGTAGGATCAAGTATCCATTGTGTAGAAAAATCTAGAACTCAACTTAATGTGTATATTATCATTCAGTCTCAGAATGCCTATTGTCACAATTTGGAATCTCTCTCTTTTTTTTTTAATTAATGGAATCCTTAGTTCCCCAATCTCCCTCCTCTGGCGATGTAATAGTTCCCCACTTTCCCTCCTCTGGCGATGTAATTTCCCCATCTTGTATCTAAACATATGCTACGAGGGACGCCGGGACATAGAGGGGATGGGGAGGAACGTGCCCATTTGTTCCTGCAACAAATTTAATTGCTTTTTCTTTTACCCCAGCTCCCCCCTCCCCCGTACCATTTCCCACTTCGCCTTCTCTTTCATCTAGACCCACTCCAAGGTCCAGTGGCTCTGGGCTTTATGTAATAGATCTTTCATGTTTTCTTTCTCCGAGCTTTTGGATTTAATGAATAGGAAATGAGGGAAATTCAAGGATATCGTGGTAAGGTGAACATTAAAATTTAAAGGAAAAATGAATCTTATTAAGTTTGAAAAAAAAAGTGAATGCACTCCTATCAGATCTTGCGATCTATAGAGGCAGATGAGGTAAAAAACAACTGTTTCTATGACCCACGGTTATCGAGGGTGTCATGTAGCCAGGGAGGTTGTATATATTTTGAGGCTCAAAATCTCAGTCTTCACCGGAAGCAGAGCTCGATACCCCTCGGTCACAGGTCTGTAAAAATGTGACATCGAGTATTGGTCTAAACTGCGCACAGGTTATGACGTTGCAGGTCAGTGTTGAGGCCTTCTTTACCGAAAGGTCTGGGTTTACCGCACGACCACTCCGCCTCCGTCTATAGTAAACTCTATATAAAATTTTAATTACCATCTCGCCAAGTTTCATTTTTATTGCTTGCGAATGGTTTGACATATGAAGTAAGGAACAATGGCCTTACAATGACATATTGCGTTAACCTGAAGCCCGGCCTTTAAAGGCACCGCTGGCCAATTTTAGAAACTATGAAGCTCGCATTTCTTTTCCTGACATGAACAGAATCTTTAGACCGGTCTAATCAGTCTAATTATGTTTAGTTTTATTTTTCCCCACAATAATTGCTATACATTTTTATATTTTAAAATTTCAGATTTCAGATTGACGAGCGCTAAAGAGTGTAAAGAATCAATGATTGGTTTGATCTATAAAAGGAACACATTTATTTTAAAAGATACATTTGTTCCTTTTTTATGAGTGACGCTTTAAGATTTAGCAATCTGTGAGGCAGATGATGTAAGCTCATCTGAATTCGGGTCCAAGTGTTAACGAGGGTATCATGTAGACAGCACAATGATAAAATTGCCATTACTTCCCCAACGCGTGTCAGGTATCCCCAGTGTATGTCAGGTATCCCCAGCGTATGTCAGGTATCCCCAGCGTATGTCAGGTATCCCCAGCGTATGTCAGGTATCCCCAGCGTATGTCAGGTATCCCCAGCGTATGTCAGGTATCCCCAGCGTATGTCAGGTATCCCCAGCGTATGTCAGGTATATCAGGTACTCATTAGAGTTGTTCGGAATCTGGGGCGTCCTAAACAGCAAAGTTCAGTCTTCAGCGTGATTCTAACTCAAGGCGTCTAGGTACGGAGGCCAAGCTCTTTTCCACTCAACCACAAGGTACATAATGTTCTTATGTATCCGCTTGTTCAAATTTCTTGTGCTAACCTGCTGAAAATATTTCTGTTTGTTTCCCTGTTGTAAGGGCCCTTCAAAGAAATAACTGGCTCAATAATAGAGTAGAATCCAAGCACACACGAGTACAGAAAAATGCACTGATAAATACACAAACACAATCATACAAGCACACATACATTCATGAACACACAAAGTTCGGGGGGGGGGGACACAGCTAAATCAATAGGACTTTGCTGGTCCCGTGTAACATAATTCTTAAAAAGCCAGCCCTGGTGTGAAGCTTCAGTTACAAATCTTCCATCTACTTATTCAACTGTTTAAATGTTTCTGTGACGATACGAAATTTTGTTTGAATAAATACCGTTTTCCAAACAGGGGTTCTCAAATGGATGCAAGGGTCTCAACTGTCAGTATCATTTAGTTATAATATATTTCACATTGAGACTGTGAATTATTATTTCGAAAATTTCATCCGAACACAATGTATTTAATTCTTTTAGTTCAACTTTTGATTTTTTTAAATAATTTCTGCGTGTACAATCGAGACCGATCGTCATAGAAGGCCTCAACATTGACCTGCAACGTCACAACCTGAGGGCATAGTAGACCAATAGCTCGTTCTCACGCTGCAGGTCAGTGTTGAGTCCTACAATAACGATTGGTTTAAGCATAAAGATGTATAAGGCAGAGTTTAGACTTTCGATCTCATTGGGGAATTTTCGCAATAGGCTAAACAATGTCAAGGTTGCTAAATTAAACGACCATGGTGCCAACTAAAAAAACAACATATACCTCTTTTAAAAACCTAGTTTTTCATCACTTCCTTTATTCTGTACACCGGATACACTCAATGGCTAGCTTTTTATAGCTTTCCGCAATATATATAAATCTCTTAATACTTCTGTGTTTGTTCAAAAGGCTTTCTTCATATAGTCTGTCACATGTTACTCAGTACGGCTGATTTAAAGCACAGCTAAATATTGAATTGAACGATCCCCCAAATGCCCCATTGCCTTTCGAAAGGTTACTCATAAATGGGCGACCGCCTTGGTCAGTGGTATTGTTCATCTTATTGAAGTGCTGAGCTGGGTAGGCTAGGGGTGCGGAAGGGACCCACTCAAGTTCCATTGAAAGATATTAATAACAATTTATTACCGTTGTTAATTATTTCTTTTTACTAATAACATCTAGTCCCCTCTCTCTCCTCCTCTTTTTCTTCCTTTCTCTCTCCCCCGGCATGGTCGAGTGTCCATCTGTCCATCGTCCTTTATTTATCCCCCCTCCCCCACACAAATGTCCTCGGACTGGCCACTTGCCTCAACCCTGACCAGCTATACATAAATAGAATGAGCCCAGTGCATCATGGGAGTGATTAAAAGCCGACACATCGTCTGACCTTTGGGTGACGACGATTCATGTCTGCAACTGTAAAATGTGGGACACTTTGACCTACCAAATGCTATGACCTGAGGGAGAAGGGTCAGAATGAACAATTAATTGAAAGTGAAATACACAAACTTTCGCTTCATTCGTTTCGAAAGACATATACTTTAATATGTGTTACAATTACTTTTACAATAACAGCAATATCAATTGTCTGCCTACCCTTGAAGGACGTAGTGGCACGGTTGAAGGAAGTAACGGCACAGTTGCAGAGCGTAATGGCAGATTTTAAGGGCGCATAGGTGGGTGGATATTTTTTAGATACTGGCATTGCTTTTGTTAAGTGGCGTGTCTCTTCTGTGATATGCTACTCTTTTGGGTGTACCTTTTTGACGGCGTTTAGGCATAGCTTTTAGGCATGTTGTTTAGGCATGACACTTTTAGCATGAGATGTTGGCATCTAGACAGACATTTGTACTGAGAAATGTAGAGATTTGTTTTGTATCTTGAGAGGCGGGCTCAGATAAAAGGGAGTTTCAAATGTTGCATGAACTTGTTCGTTCGGACCTGTGGTTTACATTTATTTAGCGGGGTGTGCTGAGTGACAGGGATAAGGGATGTAATGACTGGATTGAAGGCGTCCTGGCAGGCTTGAAGGACGCAGAGGTAGGGTTGAAAAACTTAAAGGCAGGGTTGAAGGATGTAAAGGCAGGGTTGAAGGACATAGAGGCAGGGTTAAAGGACCTAGAGGCAGAGTTGAAGGACGTAGAGGCAGGGTTAAAGGACCTATATGCAGGGTTGAAGGACGTAGAGGCAGGGTTAAAGGACCTAGAGGCAGAGTTGAAGGACGTCGAGGCAGAGTTGAAGGACGTAGAGGCAGGGTTGAAGGACGTAGAGGCAGAGTTGAAGGAATTAGAGGCAGGGTTGAAGGACGTAGAGGCAGGGTTGAAGGAATTAGAGGCAGGGTTGAAGGACGTAGAGGCAGGGTTGAAGGACGTAGAGACAGGGTTGAAGGACGTAGAGGCAGGGTTGAAGGACTTAAAGGCAGGGTTGAAAGACGTAGTGGCAGGGTTGAAGGACGCAGTGGCACAGTTGCAGAGCGTAATGGCAGATTTGAAGGGCGCATGGGTGGGTGGATATTTTTTAGATACTGGCATTGCTTTTGTTAAGTGGCTTGTCTCCTTAGTGCGCATCATTCCTTTGAGTTTATTTATGACTAGGAAGTCTGAGTTGTTCATAATTCTCTGTTCTTTTTCTTCTTTCATCTCTTTCCTTTTTTGTTTTCAGCTCGCTATAGTCTCCCATTCTCTGCCAGTCACTCTTAGGACTGTATGTTTAAAACAAATTAGGTACTGCACTATTTAGTGGTTTTCCTTCATTGTCTCTATATTTAGGCTTATCTATCTATATAATTCTCCTCTTCCCTCAAGAGTTTGGACGAGAAGAAGAAGTAAAGGAAAGATCACTCTCTTATTTCTGTGTTACGGTGGTAGCGCAGCATGCTGTGAATGAAAATGGTGCGAATTTGGATATTGAATGGAAGTGGGATGAAAATGGTTGAAGCCGAAAGGGATGGACAGGAAATAGAGTTGGGAAATACGATGTTTACGTCATTTGTGATCATGTGAAAGTATTTTTAGATTAACACTGCGGTCGCATTGCATTGGCCTAAGGCCGGCCCTGCAAAATAGCGCCGTATGCTACGCCGCCGGTCGACTAGTAAATTATAAAGAAGTAAATTTCGTTCTAAGACTCAGTAATGTCATAATCGTGTCGAACATGTTCATAAGAAACTAAAACTGATATTTCAATCACATTTGTGTGAGTTGTTTTTTTTTTTTGGGGGGGGGAGGGGGATGGCTTCAATCAATTCATTGTTAAGTTGGATACCAAACGCCAATATAGTTACCAATGGATATTGTAGACTTCGTATTTTTCGAAATTGTATTTCAATCTATGATTCAAAGACACATACATCGAGATAAAGAAAATAATGTTTATTTTGTTATTAAATAATTATTTTGTTTTTTATTTTCGGTTTGGTACATTTGAATAAAAAAATTGGACAAAATAAATGGACGCCTACAAGATATCCCAATGATTACTTCTCTTTCTTCCCGCCCCCCCTTTTTTCAATACACATTTAAACCTTTGTTTCTCTCCTGGAATATCCGCCTTCACGCCCCGTGTGATCGCCTCCTTAGTTTCATAAACATAGAGGACGGAGTGAGTCATTTGTATTTATTGTTGAGTACACAGCTCATTAGTGCCGAAATGAATTGTCTGCCCCTTGATTGAGTTGTATCCCCCTCCACTTCATGTATGAGTAATTTTTTTTTTTTGATGCCGTAATTATCTTCCCCTGTCAATTTAACATTTGATGCTGGTTTTAAGATATTGCCGCTTATGTCTTCGGGGGGTCTAAAAATGGTTTTAATATGACATTGTCTCTGTTTGTTTGATGCTGGGCGGCTTTGCTTGTAGGGCGGCTTTATAAGATTGGCGTGTGGAGAATTATGGCAGCAACTTTTTTTCTTTGTCTTTTCTTTTATATTTTAAAATATTTTTTTTTCTTTCTGCCTTTAGGTACTAATTAATTTTAACTTCACGTCATTCAGGAAGACCAACGTCACATCAGAAAGACATGTCCATTGATTGATTGATTGATCGACTGTCTGATTGATTTTCTGCCTGTTGCCTAATTGATTGATTGGTCGATTGATTGACCATTCGATTGATTGATCTTTCCATTGATGTATTTAATTGATCAAGGGATTAATTGATTGATTTGACTGACTGACTGATCGATTGATTGACTGTGTGGTTGATAAATTGACTGTCTGGTTGATTGAATGAATGGTTCATAGATTGACTGCGTGTTTGATTCACTGTCTGGTTTTAGTAATTAATTAATTGACTGTCTGGTTGATTGATTGATTCATTCATTCATTGATATAAAATACAAGAGGAGGCGCAGTGGCTTAGTGGTAAAGCACTTGGCTTCAGAATCTGGGGTCCGGGTTTGAATCTCGGTGTAGACTGGGAATTTGAATTTCGGGAGCCTTAGGGAGCTTCCGATTTCACCCAGCTCTATTGGGTACTGACATTAGTTGGGTAAAAATAAAGGTAGGTGTGATGGCCGCATGACACATTCGTTAACCGTTGGCCACAGAAACAGATGACCTTAACATCATATGCCCTATAGATCACAAGGTCGGGAAACTGTGTATTGTATTTACTATTAAGCATAAGCACACGAAGAAATACACACGAGATTATAAATTCAAAATAGCTTTCGATCTTCTTTCATATACCTCTTAATAATTGCAACGAGCCGACCTGCGCGTAGATACGCCCCCATCTCCTTTTTTTTTCTAAGCGTCGCTCTCTGTCATCATGAAAATTACATGGGGTAACTCTAGTCCGACTTGCAGAAATAAAAGAGTTATCTTTCCATAACTTTTTCATTTCGGTGTCCCGAATGGTCGGGCCATGTAGAGAATTATAGATAAGTTCTGTTTATATGTAAACTAGACATATGTTACCCGCGACCCGGGGGTCTTTATTTGCGCATTACTGTCGATATAGTCACAATTAAACGAAATAATAATGTAATAAGTAAAGCGAATGTGTCAATGTAAAAATAGTGTGAATGAAGCTATCAAATAAAAATAGCTAATAGGCTTAAATCCATTTTTTCAAATTAAAACATTTGCTTGTAGGCCTACATATATTTGATTAAAATTTGAGATGAATAGACTTAATTTTGTATGTTCATGTGTTAAAGTATAAAGTAGATCTTGAGGTAGACATAGATCTAAATCTACACTAATCTAGAGTTAAAAATTGGCTTTTATAGAGTTCATTCTTTGTTGCGCATGCGTGACCTTTTTTCATGAATGAATATAGGCCTATCTCAACACGGCTACGCAACTTTAGCGAACAGCGAACGAATGTATTAAAAATGCTTTAGAAAAACAAATTTGAATGTTAAATTGATTAAAATATCAAATGAATGGACAATAATTAGTATGTTTATGTGTTAAAGCACAAAACTATCTTTGCGAAATTTTTTTTTATCATCTTAGAGTTCAATAAGAGTTTTAGACCTAGACCTAGGAATAGACTCATTAGAGAGATGTGTTAATGTGTAACCAATTGGTAATGTCTAATAAAAGAATGTTCGCCGAGAAATCTGTAGTCACAGATATCAGGAACTAATTTATGTAAAAAATGCTTTTGAAACACAAAATTGAAGGTTAATTTTATTACATAATGAAATCAATGGATCTTCTTTTGTATTTTCATGTGTCAAAGTAAAAAACTATGTGCGCAAAGTGAATTTCTTAAAATTAGATCTAGGTCTAAATCCTTTCGATCTTTTCTCATGTCAACATTGTTAACCATGGCCTAGATCCATAAAATACTATAGCTGTAATAGAGTCGGACAACTTTATTTTTATTGAGGGTCTTAAGTTTGTTTTAGGGCTACAATACATACACTACGGTCTAATTTAGTACCCAGAACATTCCTGCCTAGTTTTATCAATATTGGTCAAGGGGTTTTGATGTCTATAAGTAACATACATACATACATACACCTCACATTCTACTTTATAATATAGATGTGCAACACTTACATGCATGGTTTAATCCTCAAGGAACATGGTTTCATTCATTTAAAAATCCTGAAAAATCTTTGCCGACTTCATCTAAAAAAAAAAATACGAGTTAATAGCCACACCAATTACGACCATTAGTTGTATTTCTTCACCCGTGCCATGGGATGAATATCTTACGTGCTGATGAAGGACTTGAAGTCATCTGTCCTATCTCCCATTTTTTTTTTCACATTTAAGTCCCCTTTCTTTTTGTGTCTATTAATCTTCTGAGTTTACTGTGTGGGATTTTTTGTTTAAACATATCGTACTCGAGATTGATCTCCCTTGGTACTTTGTTCATTCTGTCTGCTCTTGGTAGTAAAAAAAGATGACAGACTAGAAGACTAGAAGAGAGTACTTGCTGACTTCATATGTTTATATGCTTTTTTAAACAACACAAAACTCACGCATTTATGTTTTGGATGCTTCCTTTTAGTCTTCCTTTGAACCCACTAATTAATGATTGAAGACCTTGTGTTTCGTCATTACACCATCCATCTTGATACAACCCCCCCACCCTGGTCCCCCCAGCAACCATTCAATAAAACGATTTATGACTTTGGGCAGGTTTCAAGGGTGTCCCTATCCTCCCCGGTCCGACTCTCAAGAGTACGACCGGGAGTATAAACTGTCCATTTATCTAGGCCCGGACAAGAAAGAAAAAAAATGGTAAGGGTCATCTATCTGACCACAGAACCGTTTTGACCGGGAATGACTGTTAAGAAATGGTGTGGGGCGATGGGGTGGAAATTGGTCACTCGAGGACAAGTAATTAAATACTACTTTCCTTAAAGGGTCGTGGAAAAAAAAAGATAAATTGTATCTTTATATTTTTTATAAACCTTGTGATAAGTGATTATAGTGGGATAGACCCAACGGCCTGGGAGCAGTAGAAAGTCAGATGACCCCATGAGCCATGATAAGTCGAGAACACACATTAAGTCTAGACTATACGTGCATTGGCTTATGAGTAAATCTATATATCTGTCTATGTTTGTGTAAGTCCTAGTTTTTTCGGTGTTTAGCTACTTCCTGTTCAATAATGATGTGAGTCAACAGTTGTTATTGTTTACCATTCATTAAATTGTTGCATTACTATAATCCAATACGTGTGATACTTAGCTGTGTAACTGTAATATCATATTTACGATTTTTTTGTATATAACAAATAGCTACATGTATAAAGCGTTTATGAAAAGGATATACTAGGTAAAATATATATATGTCAGGGTTCTAATTTATATATATTGCTGCCACTTGTCTCTTGTCTTGTTGTGTTTCTTGACTTGGCTCACTAGCGGGTTTCTTGACTTGGTTCCTGTGGCTCACTAGCGGGTTTCTTGAATATTAAATAATACTTACTTGGTACTTTCTTGGTTACTCAATTATAATTCAATACTTGCTTAACTGAAATACGAACACTTAATATACATCAACTCTAACTCCTTATATTCACGAATATCGATAATACTTTAATACTTAATAAAGCACACAATTATATCAATCTTATGAAATAGTAATACACAAAACACCAGTCCATCAACTTATAAATATATAAATGCATAAATACCAGTCCATAAACTTATAAATATATAAATGCATAAATACCAGTCCAGGAAGTAAACGTCCAACCTTCCTGGACCGGGAGCAAGACCTTACTGACTAACACATTCTCTCGCACATTCAACGAAGGCTTAATCACTCAGTTCACAACACGTGCAACACTTCGCATTCATAACAAGGGGATATAACAATCATATCAAAATATCAAAATAACATTCATTCTCGCCATCCCTCTCCCTGACAATATATATATCTCAGATTAAAAGCAAAGAGGCGACAAGTAAACAGAACCAAGAAACATTGAAATGCGAAGAGTTTTGAAACAACTGTTTGTCCAGCCAACTTTATTTGTAGGGGGAAATTTAGTTGTGAGATCAGAGAGCTCTTGGGCCAGCCATAGCACCCGGATATAACGGAACTTATTATATACCGATACATTCATCGGCAGCTTCACCAATAGATCTCAACTTTAAACTTGACATCATCTGCAGCTTTCACCAATAGATCTCAACTTTAAACTTCACATCATCTGCAGCTTTCACCAATAGATCTCAACTTTAAACTTGACATCATCTGCAGCTTTCAGCAATAGATCTCAACTTTAAGCTTAACAGGGTCTCGACATCATCTGCAGCTGTCACCAATAGATCTCAACTTTAATCTCGACATCATCTGCAGCTTTCACCAATAGATCTCAACTTTAAGCTCGACATCATCTGCAGCTTTCACCGATAGATCTCAACTTTGAACTTGACATCATCTGCAGCTTTCACCAATAGATCTCAACTTTAAGCTTAACAGGGTCTCGACCTCATCTACAGCTTCACCAATAGATCTCAACTTTGAGCTCGACATCATCTGCAGCTGTCACCAATAGATCTCAACTTTAATCTCGACATCATCTGCAGCTTTCACCAATAGATCTCAACTTTAAGCTCGACATCATCTGCAGCTGTTACCAATAGATCTCAACTTTAATCTCGACATCATCTGCAGCTTTCACCAAAATATTTTCAAACTGGGCATTATCTATCATTCGCAGAAAAAAAAAGGTTTCCTTAGGTCCATTTTGCCCAATAGTGGGGCCTCTGATAAACGAACACTGTAGTAAATGACAACAAAGGTCAATGTTACATTCGCACGAGTAAAAATCCTTGCACTGCAATAAGTCTTAAACCTGCACCCACGTAATTGGAACCCGTGCAGCCCTATCGCTCGACCTTCACAAATTGATGATGTGCGTATGAAGGACGATGAGAAGGGGGCATGGATCGAGGGGGGGAACTTTTAAAGATATTAATGAGGGCTGTAACACTGGGGCGCCTCCTCTTGGTAATTTAAAAAAAAATATGCATTAAACTATATTGTTTAAGACAGGGGAGGAAACTCTTAAATCTCTAGTTTGTACAAAGCATTAAAATAGCCTGCCATGAAATAACAAGGGGAGAAAACACTTCAGGTTGATCAGCCCTTGGATTTATGGGTATCCGGCATTCTTGATAACAATTTATTTCATTTAATTTACTGGATAGCTTTTCACGATCCCTCTTTATTTGTCCCTCTTCTTCTAGAACTCTTTCTCTTTTTCTCACATCCTCTCTTTCTATCCATCTCTTTCTCCTTCTCTCTCTCCCTCTCTTTTTCCCACATGTAAACCCTGCACGTAGACGCACACTTGCACGAAGACTGCTCACTCTCTGCACCCGCAACCTCCCTCCCCTAGTCAATGCATTCCCAAGATAATATTGATTATGACACCGAGTCAATACACTCTGGCTACAGACATCAGTTTGCCGTTCTGCCCAGTCCGAGCGCATCCGCCCCCCCTCCCCCCAACTATTTAACCATCGGGTAATGGAAACTTATCATCATTTGAAGCCATCAAAATATTGTCGGACAGGATGTAATGCAAACATCTGAGGGTGTCCGAGCGATGCAGAGTATATTTGTCTTTCAGCCGCGTTCTGATGTGCCTTTAGCTGCAATGTTAGAGCACCACAGTGTGGAGAGGACAGTTTGGGTTCTACACCAACTTCATTACGTCCCTTACTGAAAGAGTGGATGCGTGCGTAAAATACTCCATTTCTTGCTATTTAAGTAAAGTCGTGACGGGCTTGATCGAAGGGTGAAAATATAATATCTAATCAAATAGTAAATAAATTGTACCGACTGTCTTAATGCTACATGATATGTTAGACCCAAAGACGATCTAGCGCTGAAGACAGTGCCTCAGACACTGACAGCGTCAGTTGTGACTATATATAATGTAAGTCGCTATTGGGTCTTCTTTAATTCTGGGATTCGATGACAATGTCTTATTATAATTATCGGAAGGATTTTTGTGAGATTCTTGGAAGATACAAAGTCACTGAATCGTGTTCATCATCATCATTGTAACTCACATGATTTGTGTCGTAAAGTGCTGTGACGATTCACGTCACCAAAACCCTTCACCATTTTCGGACAGCAGCGGTCCTAAAAATATTAAGAGAGGCCTGTCCATTTCGTTCACGTTGTCCAGCCAGCTTTTCTTTGGGGGATTCTTTGTTCGTGCTCCCTCCACTGTGCCTGGAAGGATCATTTTTGACAGTGAGTCGTTTCTAACTCTCGGACCTTGTTCAGCTTTCGTCTCATCACAGTATTGAGAGAGTTAAAACAAAACATCATGGCATTTTTTTTTTTGTCATCGGACTTTTTATCTTTTTTTTTCTGTTGCTGCCATTTTTTTTTCAAAGCCTTTTTATCTATTTTTCCCCTCTCACGACTTTTTATCTTTTTTTTTATGTCAAGGCCTTTTATTTTTTTTTTAATTTTTATTTGTGTCTAGCCCTTTTGTCTTTTCAGTCACGGCCTTATATCTTTTTTTTTTGTTTCCTGTCTTGGCCTTTTATCATTTTGTACATCATTTATCTCTTTCTTGATTTCCCAGTTCTCACCTCATACTAGGGGTGCACCGGATAGTACTTTTTGATATCCGGCCGGAGCCGGATATGACCGGATAGTAAAATTTGATATTCGGCCGGTGCCGGAGCCGGAGCCGAATACCTGAGTGTTTTGTAAATAGCTTGTATTGCTGAGCATTTTACGAAACTGTTAAATAACTGTTAAATAATAATTTTTTGGTATTATTTTTTTCCTTTTATATACCATATTGTTTTAAACTCTTTTGCTGATTGATTTATTAAAGATTACCAGTATTTATAAACATAAATTAATCTGTGTAGCATGAGCGTGTCTGTGTGTATGTACGAGGCCACCAACTATAAAGGCTGTGTGTTGGAGGGTCAATGTAAAATATGTTAGTATATATTTAACTAGTTACTAATGTAAATCTCTCATCTGGCTTGTATGGTGGTTGGATGTATGTGTTCAATAATTTCTGACCAACAACTGGTCATCAGACTTGTAATTTTAAGTCCAAAGACTGCTTCTGGTTCTGGCTTCAAGGGCTTAATACTGATAGCTGTTAGTTAATAGTTGGAATCTGAAGCGTAGTAGGTCATATATTTATTAATCCATTTGCGGCAAACGATATTTTATTAACAGCAGGAACATCTATTATACCTACTCATAGCCTGAGCTTTAAATGTTGCGAAGCATAGATTTAATTGTAGTCTGTAGGCCTATTATTGTTATCAATGTTTAGATCTACTGTTATATAGATCTAAGAGAATTAGGAAAACCAACTATAAAAGAAACAAAATCACCCACACCCTCCCTACCAAAAAAAAAAAAAACATAAATAGACTTTGTGTTCGACTGATTGTAACAACCTGGTCAGATAGACTTAGTGAGCCTACACATGTAGTCCTAGGTTAGTGTGTATAGTTGATGGTGTTGACCTTCACGCGTTTTTTTTCCTTGGGCATACGCAATAGTGTTTAGTGTGCAGGCAAAAAAAAGATAACACATTGGCATGATCAGTCAAGCATATAGATAAATTATCTCTGTACCTTAGTTACAGAGGTCAAGTGTTTCTTAACATTCCAGCATATTGTTTGCTAGATCTAATTGTGGTGCTTTAGATCAATTTATTTTCTGCGATGTTAAATTTAATTGTAAGGTTTTCCTTTATATATTAAGTCAATAGAATTAAACAATGAAATTAGTTTTCTTTCTAAAGGTTTTAATACAAGGGTAAAAATACATACACGCACACATGCACATATTAGTTTTATTGTATTGTGCAACGAACGTGTGTTCAGCGCCCTAATGACATTTCTCTCCAAGTAAACAAACTTAGTGTCACCATCTAGTGACCTCTAGACAGTCTCAATAAGTCTTAACAATTTGCGTTAATCCATTCTGGCTTAAGAATGGTCAATGTCTATATTCTCTATCAATACATTGTCATGGATTAAACAAATAAGAAGTTGGGGGTGTTGAGTCTCTTGAGCCCTCCCTTTAAAGATACCCTTGGTCAGTGTCTGTTTGGCTTGTAGTCCTGACTCATACGTGAGACTTAACTCAAAGTAAACAAACTTATTACCCGTCCAATGGTATAAAAGGTGTGGTTTGTGGTCCAGACCCTTGATTGACAACCTATCTCATAATAAACTAACTCATACCAAATTAACCTTATAGAGATTTGGCTTGTAGTCCCGCCTCTAATAAAAATTCTAATCCAAGTAAACAAACTCAGTTCCCTCATAAGATGTGACCTCTAGACAGTGTCGACACGTTGACATCTGGCTTAATGTGGTCAGCTGCCTATTTGTGAACTCAATGTTATGGACTAAACAAACAAAAGGAGGTGGGGGTAGCTCATCTCTACCTCTGGAGATACACCCGCACATCTTTGACAGATTATCAGCGTGACGAAGTTAAGGAATATGACATGTTTACTAGACCACTCAAAGGTCAAGACAAGCCAGTGTGCCAGACATCGCTGCTACGTATGTAATACGAATTTTTTAATGTTAAGTCTAGTCCCCCCCCATAACAAACCTAGTTCCCTCGTGTGACCTCTAGAGAGTGCTTACGTCCATCGTATCTGACTTGGGGTCACCTGTCAATCAATGAACTCAATGTGATGGGCTAAACAAATAAAAGGGGGAGGGAGTTGTTCATCTAGAAATATACCTGGTTACCTTAGAGGTGTGGCTCTTGTAGTCCAGCCCCCCCCCCCCCCAATAAAGATTAACTACTAAGTAAACAAACTCAGTTCCCTCGAAAGGTGTGACCACTAGAGAGTGTCTATACGCTGACATTAAACCTACGTCCATCGTATTTAACTTGTGGTTACCTGCCTATAAAAAACTCAATGTGATGGACTAAACAAATAAAAGGGGGTGGGAGCTGTTCATCTCTACCTCTGGAGATATACCCGCACAGCTAGACAGACGTCTGGTCAGCATGACGTAGTCAAGGAATGTAACATTTTAACATGTTAACTAACTTACTCAAAGGTCAAGACAAATTGAAAAAAGTGCCAGCCATTGCATCTCTGTATGTAAAGCGCATTTATGATGTAAAGTTTCATCTCTATTTCTTTTAAGTTATTAACATGCCTTGTCTTTATAATAAACGATGTTTGGTGCATATTTATAATGGCTCTATTTTTAAGCACATTATTTTGTTTTCATATAAACATTAATACATTCTATAACAGACAGTAATGGAACGAGGTCCACTTTATGCATATTAAATAGGTGTATTTTTACTATCCGGTTTACTATCCGGTAGTGATATCCGACCGGAGCCGGATAGCACCGGATAGTAAAAAATGCCGGATATTCGCCAGAAGCCGGAGCCGGAGGGACTATCCGGTGCATCCCTACCTCATACACAAACATATACACTCTCATACATGCATTCTGTCTTGCACAAACTTTGTTTTAACAACTGTGTTTGAAATCTCGTCAATTCTCGTTTTTCGTACTCATACGTCATCTTGCCTCGTTTTCTTTTTTCTTAGGCAAACTTAGATTCGCGTCTATGAAAAGATAATTTAATGTTAATTTCACTGGTTCATTCCCCTGTTTCTATGCTACGCTTGAAAGGCGTCCTCACGACAAGCAATCATTTCTCTGTTTGTCGCCTTCAGTGTATCGCCTCTTGGAATTGGACGTCAAGCGATTTCTCTTTTCCCTCTTTCTTAAGTGATGCTAAATTAGTTTTGTTTGTTTGATCATCTGCTTCCGTCCCTCCTGCTCTTTTTTTAAGCCCCGCCCCCTCCTTTTTAATGAGACAGTAGAAACTAAAGTGAATTGATCCAATAATGAGACAGTAGAAACTAAAGTGAAGTGATCCAATAATGAGACAGTAGAAACTAAAGTGAAGTGATCCAATAATGAGACAGTAGAAACTAAAGTGAAGTGATCCAATAATGAGACAGTAGAAACTAAAGTGAAGTGATCCAATAATGAGACAAACCAGTAACACAGACTAAAAACTCAAAATACCTAGGTGTTATAATAAATGAAAAACTGTCATGGAATCCACATATTGATGAAACTATAAAAAAATCCAACAAAGCATTAGGGTTTATTAAAAGAAATTTCTATAAATCAAATAAGAACATAAAACTAAAATGTTATTTAACCTTGGTTAGGCCAATAATAGAATATGCATCCACCGTGTGGGACCCCTCAACTCAAGAAAACATTAAGAAACTGGAACAAACACAAAATAGAGCAGTGAGATTCATAACAAACGAATATTCACATTTGACTAGGGTAACACCATTAGTAAAATCACTAAATTTAGAAAGCCTTCAGGACAGAAGACTCAAAAGTAAAGTAGCAATTATACATAAAACACTGAACCATAATCTTCAAATACAAAAACAAAATTTAATAAAATACTCTGAAAGACACAAAAATAAAGGCACATTCCTCGTCCCATATGCTAGGACAAATTTGTACAAATACTCCTTCTTCCCTAGTGCTATTAGAGCATGGAATGGGTTGCCTGAGCTAGCCAGAAAAACCAGTGACTTGGCAGAATTTAAGTCATTGGTTAATATGCATGACTAAATGCATGACGCGTAGGACGTAATCATCTTCTTTTTTGAAGTAACGTCTGTATTATATAAGATAAGATAAGATGAGACAGTAGAAACTAAAGTGAAGTGATCCAATAATGAGACAGTAGAAACTAAAGTGAAGTGATCCAATAATGAGACAGTAGAAACTAAAGTGAAGTGATCCAATAATGAGACAGTAGAAACTAAAGTGAAGTGATCCAATAATGAGACATTATTCCGACTACGACGATAGAAACCAACAAGCAGGTAATAGAAAAGGAAATCATCAACATTCTTTGTAAAATTATGTAGAATTTTTAGTATAATAACATTTTGAGAAACCGCGTTTTTGTTTTTATAGTTTGATGAGCACATCTGTCCAGACTTGGCAACCACTAAGTAGGGACAGAGCTAGTCAATGCTATTAGCCCATCTGTTAAATTAATGCTTATAAGTGAGGAATCGTGTTCTGTGTTTGATCAAGTTGATTTAAGTTGTTTTTTTCAAACTTGCTATTTTGTAAGAAAATTGACTTCAGTGATTTTTTCTTCATTGACCATTATAACATTGCAACTGGAATCAAGTTGCAGACTTCTCTAAATACTGCGGATGCCTGGTCTTGCAGTATGTGCGTTGACTATCGTTTGGACATCTTGATGCTTATCTGTTCATACCCATCCCCCTGCCATCCCCCGATATCTTGCGACTAGATTTCGACTAGAATGTAGATTATCTTCCACTCTGAAGGAACACCCGAAACATATAAAACATGTCCTTCTAAAACTACGTCATGTTCTTACTCTACAGGTGTTTCATCTTTTACCGTCTTAAGCCCATAAAAATTTCCACAAACAGCAATTCCAATGAATCTTTAAGCTTTATAGTACTGAGATTCCTTGGTGGTATTATGTACAGTAAAGTAAAGTTCCCCTTTAAGACCTTGTGGTCTATATTGCAGATGATGTAAAGGTCACCTGTTTCTGTGGCCTACGGTTAACGAGGGTGTCATGTGGCCAGCACAACGACCAACCGCCTTTACTTTTCCCCAACTAATGTCAGGTACCCATTTAGAGCTGGATGGACTCAGAGGCCCCAGAACCGAAATGAAAATCCCAGTCTTCACCGAGATTCGAACCCGGGACCTTCGGTTCGGGAGTCAAAAGCTTTACCGCTCAGCCACCGCGCCTCCGTTGTGTACAGTGTACGGTACAGACATATTGTCTTTGGCAGGGAAGCATCGTCTAGAGTCTAGGGCAAGATATGGCCCACATGCAGATAAGTTTAAACGGACGTAACACTCCAACAATATAAAGGTCGTCGACGATGATGAACGATATTGAACAAAAAGTTTAATAATCAATGAAGGGAACCATCGAATGTCGTATCATCGAAATATCTACCTCAGAAACTAAAGCCGACCTCACTCTATAGAGCTGCCAAAGTCATCTCCATGTTTTCTTTTCTCCACTACCAATCCTGGTTTTGTTTTTAATAATCATGTCACTGTCTCTGAAGTCAAAACTTTCCCTTTTTAGAAAAAAATAACGTTTCGCGCCATATATATATATATATGTACAGTATATATGTATATATATATATATATATATATGTATGTATATATATATATATATATATATGCATGCATATATATATATGTTTTCTTGCATTTTTCACTGCTGAAATCATTCTCCTGGCATCTACAGTTCATTATTCAATATTCATCCTATTAAAAAATTACCTTTTCAATAATGTTTTACTTGAAAAAATATTCTAATATAAATTAGAAAGTCCCTTACTATATTGCAAATAAAACATATTTAGATTTAGGCTTTGAAGATCGTTAACCAAAAAAAAATATTAGAATAATAATATGTTTTTAAAAAAGCTCATTTGTAAGTGATACATTTTGTTCACTAAGCCTGTTTGTAACTTTGTTTTGTTACAGAACTAGAATTCAAAGCTCTAACAAAAAGTTCGGAAGTGGGAGGAGACATTAAGTGGACCAATTAGACTCTACTCTAAATTTGTTTGCATTTTTAGGATTGAAGCATAAATTATGTTCTATAGACCCAAATTTAATAAACTAGAAAAATAGCAGATTGAGTAACGGTTGGAAAAGGGCGACTAGGAAAAGAATATTTGGGTTCAGAACTCATCTCAATCGTTACTCTTATACTGAAGAATTCCAAATCAAAGTTTTTCTGTAAAAAATTATGATAAATTTATGTGAAATGATATCGCCATATTTTACTATTTTGTTTTAAAACATCATGTTTTCGTCTGGAAAGGGGAGGGGCGGTAGAATGTAAACGATTAATCCTCGCTCCTTTTTATAATTACTGTTAATGATTGCATTTGGCATTAAAGAATAGTGGTTGTGCGATTCGATATAAGAATTTAATTTATTGCACATATAAAGTATATTAGTGACAGATTTTTCTTATAAATTTGTAATTTCTTAACTATAATTCAAAAAGGAAAAGTATTGGTTTGTCCGATGGGCGGAAGGCGATTGCATGTATCACCCCTCCCACCTGGTACAATACTTTTTCATTTTATATTTACTTATGATAAAATTTGAGATTAGAGTCTGTGTGCGACATAATATACAAATGGGTTCATATATCAATACGTAGCTTATATTATATAGATATTCAACTAATTTTGTTGACAAACTATGATTTCCCCCTAAAATTAGGACCACCACCCAACACACACTCAAAGGGTTTAGGTGGGAATGGCAGTAGATGTATTCGCCCCCCCCCCCACCCAATCGGAAAACAGGGGAACGGTTACAACACCAATAACACGTTTTAGTCATAGAGATATTTGATTGATTCTGTTTGCAAGCGTGATTTCTACAAATTTATTGGACCGCCCCCCCCACTTGAAAGTTTATGGGGTGGGGGGGTGGGATTGATGCCATCGCCCCCTCCCGACCACACCAAATCGGCCAAAATGCCTTAGGAGGGGCGAAATAATCTAAAAATAGGTTAAAATATAAATAATTAGCATATATTATTAACATAAGTAATAAATTCGTATACAAATTGTGTGAATCCTATACTAAAATTCGTCCGCACCCCCTTCGGGGGGTGGGTCTGTTGAGTGGGGGGGGGGGGAAATCGTCCCTAACGCCCTCCCA